>JARBES010027318.1:0-17347 GCA_030265145.1 Strongylocentrotus pallidus | reverse complement strand
AGCGTTTAGACTAATCAAATTGAAAAAAAATTCTCGCTCGGTCGCTACGCTCCCTCGCATAACATCCTCTTAAAAAAAATTCGCATTTCGTCCCCCCCGGTCATGAACAGAAATCGCCGCCCCTGACTACTACTACTACTACTACTACTACTACTAATACTACTTCCACTACTACTACTGCTACTACTACTACTTCTTCTGATCCATGAACCATTATCCCTTAGCAGGGGTTGGTTGCCCAATTCCTCCGTTTCCACTCTCCTCTGTTCCTTCACCAGCCATGTATGATGTAGGTGTATATTCTAATATCAATGTTACAGGTGCACATAATTATGCTGAACCTAAACCTTACAAGTTACACGAACCTCTACTGCATACACGCGACGAGAGAGCTAGCTTTATATCCGAATATAGGTTCGCCCACTTTATCCCCTTGTCAAACATGTTTGTATATCATTATCTTTGTTTGTTTCTGTCACTTAATCAAAGAAAGATAAAGAAAAAAAAGTGGTATTTAGTATTATGAGTAATTATATCTTTATTTATTTCATGTTCAATTTAAAATTACGATAACGTGGAAACGAAATAAAATTAACGTGAAACTTAATAATCTCCTCATATTTTGTTCAGGTTTCCGTCACCGTGTTCGTTACCATGTTCCATTGTAAATATATACAAGTAGGAACGCATTAACATAATAACCCTGATAATTATGATTCATTTTCCTTCTATCTTTCGGTTAATTACCAGGCGAGCTTTCGAGGTCATGCAGAGTGCAATGTTGGCTGAACGAAAGCAGGTGTCAAACGGACAAAAAGGGTAAGTGCCATTGACTGGCATCATCACGAACTTCGTGATAACATTGTGTACTCGACATGAATTGGACCAACATTTAATTTCCTCTCCCCGCTCCTTTCTCTCTTTTCCTTCCTTCCACTCTTTTTTTCTCTCTCTCTTCCTCCCTCTCTCCCGCTCTCTCTTTCTCTTCCTGTCTCTCGCTCTCCCTATCTCACTCTCTCTGTATATATACTACAGGTGGCACTTTCTCGTCAGTTCTTATTTACTGCATCAATTTGTTTTTCAAAATGCTGAAAATAAACCTTAGCATTTCCAATTCTCTGGTTTTCCCTTCGGGAAACGAAAGATTGAGCGTTGGGGAAAACTTGGGGGAAAAAGGATAAGGGACAGAGTAGAGATGGTATATTTGAATATTGCGAGGAAAATAAATAAAACGTCATATATTTAAGGGAGGTTTACAACCCATATTTTTCTATCATCATTTAATTTTCTAGTAAAATTAATGTGATACTTACAAACATCGACAATATGTAACTGAGCTCATTACCACAATCTTTTATTTATCTTATGTCTCGCATAGCTACGTGTGTCCTAATCTAAGCCCAACCAACAACGAACGATGGCGTCCATCTGATGTCAAACACCTTCCTGGTCTGACCACGCAGCCTATCTTCGCCACCAACGTCGACGCCGTGTGCGCTGGAATGCGACATGTCGGGCAAGACGTCTTCAAACCTATACCGCTGCCTAAGAAACGCCGCCCCGATAACTCGACATCCAGTAGCATACGATCTCTCGCATCGCGCCAAAACAAGGCGGAAGAAAAGGCGGCCGCCGGTGATAAACTTGAAATGGCGCTGGCGCAAAGTCGTCTGGCAATGCGTGATCGTCTTGACTTCAACGAAGAGCAATCCATCCCGTCTCGCAAATCATCATCATCGTCAATGCGCAGCCCGGATAATCTTTCAATCAAAACGACCACGCTATCGACGATCACGTCGTCAACGGCGAAGTCGAAGGCGGACTGGATGGCGCTGCCGGTGGACCAAGGAGAAGCGACGCGAACAATGTTGCTCTTTTTGCAAAAGGCGAGGGGAGATGTGGACAGATCGCGGGAGAAGAGGACGCGTAGAACGTTGCCGAACGGAAAAGGCATTGTCGACGAGACATCGACAATGGAGAAGCAAAGATTCACAGCTATGCTTTGCAGAGAGAGTGAGAAGAGAAGACTCAAATCATCTGACGCGGTTAGCGAACCGTCTCCACCGGTTGCTGGGCAACTCAAGAGCGGACGGTTAAAGATGAAGGTGTTTCGAGCCAGCGGGACAGGAGATATAAAGCTTGGGGAAGCTCTAAAAGCTGGGAGATTGCATGTCACTGTAGGACTAGGAACTTGAAACCCGCTCCAGGAATTAGCCATTTTACTGTGTATGTTAGCTGATGAGTTTGTTTGACGACGAAGAAAAAAGAAGCTGTTCAAATTCAGATGGAAGATACCAGTCGATTGTGGCAAATCGAAACAATTTCGATGTTCCAGGTTTCAGAGAAGTAAATACAGCGAGGAAAAACTTGCTGGGATTTGAGTTGAAAGCGAATGATGCAAAATCATTCACCAGAAGCATTTTATTTTGTAGGGAACATCCTCTGAAGAAGAAGAAGAAGAAGAAGAAGAAAAGAAAAACACGCTCTACCATTGTACTGTTGCTTGCAAAGTGCAGATCAGAACGGTTGACAGAAGTGATAGAATTGATAGAATATGACGAGTTATACATTTGAAAACCTTGGTAACATAACTTTACCTACAATTCAGTCATTTATGACATATCGAATAGAGATTAGACACCTTACCATGGTTCTTTCAACAACCTGTCCTTTCATTTCTGGCAGACGCTTACATTATGCATGATGTTTTTTTTATTATGTTTGTTTGTTTGTTTGTTTGTTTGTTTGACCTGAATGCTGACAAAGGATGTGTATTCTAGTAAGCAACCAGGGGACCGACGGCTTTAAGTCCTATTCGAAAGAATTGGTGATGAGTATCAATGCCTTACGAAAAGCCACTAGCGCATCGACTTGGTTTCGAACCCGGAACCTCCCGTTTACAAGACCATTGCTTTATTACTGAGCCATCGCGCCTCCTTGATTAATGAACTTCTGAATTTCTGGAAGATATTTACCTTTGTTCAATGTGACTTACCACAATAGAAAATAGATATAGAGAAGTCATCATTATCGTTTTTATTGCCATATTTCAATGGTGTTCTTCAATCGTTTTCTTTATACTCGCTATTTCTAAGTGGGTGAAAATAAAGTACATGGAGACATCTCCTTGTGTCCATACAATTTATGGGCTTAAAGTCCAAGGAAAGTTTGAGAGGCCGAGTATTATTTGAGAATCAGTTAAATCATTATACTGACAATCAGATGTTATTGCACATTGTTTAAATTTATTGAGTCAGACATAGACTTGCTTACGTGGTCGTTTCTTAACAAAAAAACATCGTGTTTATTCATGTGTATTCCATACAAACGAAGGGAACCACCATTTATGAAATTACTTTTATTTTTTCAAAATTATGATTAGGTCATGCCACGCCAAAGTTGTTAAGTAATAAATAAGTTTTGTAATGTTACTCAATTGTTTGTAGTTTTGAGACTCTTCATCTCTCTGATTGTACGGAATCAATAGATTTTTGGTCAGAACTGAAATTTAATTAGGGACAGGATTACTGAATATTTGATTAAAGACCATACTTACATACCATACTACAGAAAAGTGATCAAATTGTGTTTTTCACTTATATTATGCATCCTCTGATGATTCTTAATGTACAACCTAGAAAAATAATCTTGTTAGCTGTTTTTCTGATCAGCTTAATATACTGATATGTGTGCAATAGTCCAATATGGACATTTATTTTCTACTTATTTGATAATATTGTTACGTCAATACATCTCTTGTGTATTTTTTCATAGTTTGTGTCCTCTGTGAATTATTCAAACTTTTATACTGTGCAACTCTTGCGATACTTCTGTACATATTGCACAAGGATTTTAGGGACAGAATTTGAATAACCTCTGAACTTTTATGAAATTACTATCAAAGTGAAATTTTAAATCTCGAAAAGTCCGGAAAATGCATCATTGGCATGTCGGATAAATCAAACTGTAAATCAAACGACAATTAAGTTGCAATAAATTGATGTTAAAAACTATAGGCCTAAATAAAATTAAGTGTACTTCACAGAAACGACTCCTCCTAAAATTGAACGAAAATTACACAGATAATTAATAGGTTTCAAGGTTGAATGGTATAATTATGACAAGTATTACCCTTTCAATTATTTATGATTATAAACAAAATTGATAATTCGGATTCACCTTTTGCCACTTGTTTCAAATATTTACAAGATAACAATAGTGGGAACATAATTAGTTTTCTAAACTAGTGCATCTGTAAACAACTTAATTATTATTTGGTTGTGAAATAAATATTGTTTAATAGGTGATCGTAATTGACCTTCATAAGGTTAAGTAGGTTATGCACCTGTATTGTATGTGATATACAAGTCATATCAGTTTATTATTTTTTAAATAATTTTTGATGCTCAATAAATAAAGTCTTTATACAGACTGGTAGAAATCTTATTGTGTTATTTGCATTTTACATTTATTTACCTTACAAAGGCCTGTCGTTTTATATGCAACGTTGCAATTTCATGCAGATGGAATGATCAATCTTTGAAGAAAATGTTAGTTATATATTTCACAGCCCCGCCTACTAAGCATGTTGTAATCTGGTCCAAATTGTTTTTATGTACATTATCTATAAAAACATACTACTATTTATTTATAGAGCACTGTTTGAAGTTTGGCTGATCTACTAGCATATTTATTCTTGTCCACAAGAGGAAGGAAAACAATAGAAACACAAAAAACACATTTTATTTTTCTATCAAAGTATTTTATTAATAGCTGCATGTCCACATAAGGCACACATTGTTCGATAAATGCTATCTTTAATCTATTTACACATTCACATAAATATATAGTTATATGTACATTAGTGAACATCTTATTATCTTTTAATCAAATCAATACTTAAGGGTGTCCAAAAGTTTAATGATTTCAGTGCAAGTATAAACTTTCATCTATAATTACTGTATATTTTTAGCAATTCGTGAAATATATATTATATATGAATATATAGATGTCCACCAAAGAAAATGAGAGGCCTATTCATCCAACCAGGGACATATAAAAACATCTATTTCATAAAGGGAACAGGTTATAGGACTGAAAACTAAACACTGTTCTATTTCTTAATTGCATTATTAGTATTGCTTTTGGCAGGGATAGAACAAAGTATAAACAATTTTTTTTTTTAAATACTTGCAAATCAACCCCAACTCTCCCCCTAGGTTAGCAGTTTTCCAGAAATAAAGTTCACTCTGCAGAAGTCAAATCTGTTGGGACCACACAAATTAATTGGACTATTCGACTTGGGAAGTGTTAATATCACATGTTTTACATAGTTTGGTAAAAAAAGAAAATAGATTCCACTAAGGGAAAATTCAACTTGTGCAACTTCGAGTTATGCAGAGTTACATGTAACTGTATTATCATCTGCTCTACAGGACTAAATACATTTCTAAAAGTTATTACATCTTGTTCATTTAGTAAAGAATAGCATGACAATTTAATTTTCCCCTTAGATAACAGCAAAAGCAGAAGCGGAACATTAGATTTCTTATTTATAAAAGGAAGGGTCACATAAAATATATAGTCAGTCTGGCGCCAGAAAGGCATTAACTCATTACTATATTACAGAGTTAACACCCCTTCAGGTTCTGAACATACACAATAATGATTTTAATAACATAGCCCTATGCAGGAAATGTTGAACCACCAAGAGATTTTATCGTTATCTTATTTGTTAAGAGTCATTTGTGACTAGCCCTTTCTACTTAACAACCTTGGGCAAATACAGTCACAAAGTAATAACTGTAAAAAGGTCACTAGTTTGACCTCAGGCCAATAGGACATCCCATTAATGAGATAAACGTGACAATCCCAATCGTGATGAATACAGTATAAAAAGGTATCATCTTTTAAGATACATGTACATTAATACTTAAGGATTCTCAAAGTAAACATCATGTCTCCAGCGAGTAATGCTTATCTGAACAATGAGGAACAACTTTGGCCATATGCCTATGGATAAGGCTATAACAAGCTTCGATAACCATTAAAAATGGACCCTATAAAATACCAATTTACTCTCTAATGACCCGTTCACACTTGACAAGCAAAACCACAGCAATTTTTCTTTTTTAACATGTACATGGATGGCAAGTGGGGATAACAAAAGAAGTTGTGCGGAACAAAGGTCCTAAGCGACATGTGTGTGCACTTCATTGTTTGTGTTATAAGATACAGAAATGTGGAGCATATTATTCTCATGTTATCTTCTTTTTTTTTAAACACAAAAGTTTACATAATGTGAATGAGCCTTAATGGACCTAGACATGACCTAATTTCAATAGAGCAACACCCCTATCAAACAAAATTTACAATCAGGGATTTAAATGTGTGTGCTCAATTCTTAAGACAAATACAAATTCAACTTGCAAAGGCACCATATCTTTGCATACGTTTCATGGTCGGTGAAATGATATCAAATTTATAATCACAAGCTACGCAACTACATGTATGTTGGTATCATCTTCATTTTGTAATGATGAAGAATTTTAAACTTACTTCTAAATCATGCTGATTTCTATAAAAATTCATTCATATTCAGCTACAATTAGTATTGACATACATGTACAAAGAGAGGTAGACTATATTTGTACTACATTTACTACGGAATTCGGTACTGTCTTCTAAAGGTACAATCTAATCATTTCAGTCTAATCAAAGATAAAGTAGTATCAAATTTGATATTAATTCAATTTCCTAACATTTCCTTTCGAGGTGGTTTGATATCTGACTATTCTGTGCCAAAACATTGTGTTCTGATCATGGAATAGACCAAACATATTCAAATATTATGCATACTTTTTAAACAAATTTTGTTCTGGACAACCTGAAAGTTTGTCATGGGATACCTGACATAGCAACAATTAATATATGCAGACTGGATCCCTAGCATTGCAGTTCATTCAGGTTAGTTGAATAACTCATCACAATGTCCCAAGTAAAGAAATGCCCATAAATTTGAATATGTTAGTAAACCAGTGTATTGCATCTTAGAGTAACTGGCTGAATCGTTCATCATGCAGGAGATGATTTGTTTAGTCCAGCAACTAAGGGGGAAAAAAGAGTTACTTAGGCAGCAAGATATACACACACTAACAAATTACAGGAGATCATATTTACTGAGAAGTACAAAGTCATATGAGACTGCACATCATTCATCGGGATTAGGACTAGTAGCTTGATTAACTATCATTCTACGTCCATTAAAACAAGAACACATTATCTAAACAAAAAAATTGGCAAATATTCAGTAAGTTTCGGTGTAAGTTTGGCTTGATTTCACAACTTTTCATTTTCTGTTGTTACTTTAAACTACACTGTAAAAATTACCTGTAGTCATTTAGCACCTTGACTGCTCCAAATAGCAGTTCATTTTTATTCTCTTAACAGCACGATACCAGCAATGTACATTGATAGGCTACAGTAGCTATAGAAAATTATTTTGCTCCTTCTTGGACATACTGTACTCAGATATTTTTTCCAAGTTGACTTTGTCTTTAAAAAGGTGCGTTACCAGTGGACAGTGCACGGTAAGCGTCACTGGCTAACACCAATCAAAACAATTACATGTGGTTTATAAATGGTGCTATTTAAATTCTTCACATCCATTTACTATGAATGCCAGTCTCAGCACCTACCAGAACTAGTGCACAATCGTAATAAATAAAATGCCTATAAATCTGGACAAGTGAATATTTAACTTTGGGTAAGTACACGGATGACCATACATACAAAACTGGCCAAACTCATCATGCAACGTATAAGCAAAACCATGAAATCAGTCCATTCAACAAAATCTATCTCAGAAAACACTGGAAAAAAAATCAACAAAATTATAACACTTATACACATAGGTGCAATAATGGCAAGAAAATGAAGAAAAAAAATATGAGCAACAATTATATTTGAAGAAGCTGGCCTTAGAGGTACAGAGGAAAACATACTAAGCAAGATGTTCAACGCTCTTGAGTCAAATATTTTCATTTCATTCTCCAGTTGGGTGATAATGAAACTTGTACGTAAAGACCACTCCACAAAGACAAGAAAAGCAGTCTTTACAGGCAGGTGGTCTTTCTCTACAGGGTAATCTTAAGTAATAATGATGATTTGCAGTGAAAAAAATACAAGAATCTTTTCTCAGATGGGTGAGAATTCCCAGTGCCCATCTAAACATCCTCTACTAGAGTTTTGAGGGTTCTCCATAGCTCTTTGGGAGCTTCCCAAAGCTAAATAGCTCTCTGTTCCTGCATATGTTTGTTTTTTTGGCTGGCGTGATGAGTTAAAAAAAACTACCCATCTAAAAAACATGGGGAATATGTTTTCTTGGCGTTTCACTTAGAACCTCTTGACTATGGGGTTCTCTCACTGGCCAATGAGCAATGGCTGCTTAATGCAGGAGCCATAAAGGTCCAGATAGTAATGGGTTCATGGGACATTACATCCTGGGGGGTGTTTCACAAAACTTGTCATTAGTGACAAATGACAGTTGTTGTTATAAGCTACTGAAATCCTTGCTTCTGATTGGTTATTAGCAGATTTGTCAATGATCATTGTCATTTGTCATTGAAAAAAGGCTTTATTAAACAAGTCCGAGGTCTGTTCACCATGATAACTCAGCCCTTCCTATCCACTACGATGTTACCAGTCTTGTCTTTTATCCTGATTCTACCGCTGGAGTACCTGGTCTCCTGGCGGCCGTCGGGGTAGACGGTCTTCACTGTGCCATCAGGGTACTCTCTCCTCTGTGGGGAAACAGAGACCAAAGAAAGCATTGTCTTTAATATTATTATTCAAACTGGAAGGTAAAGAGAAGTCAGAAAACATCTTTGCTTTACTTTTTTATCTTGCAGTTTACTGATACACCTGGGAGGGTAGAAGAATAATTACCACAAAATTGTAATGAGAACCCTTACAGTGTAAAGAAATGATTACGATGTAAAACCACTTTAGTTTGTACAAATCCCTATCATCATCCTACGTTTGATTCATTATCATCTAGAAAACAGTCACATGGAAAACAATGAAAAATAATTTCCAATACATTTTTTCTTCTTCAAGTGAGCTTCAGGGCAAATGAGCTGTAAGAACTAATGGTTGAAAGCAGTATCAAGTCTGAACCTTATAGTCAGACAGAGATTGCAATTTGTTGTTTCTTTCATTTAGCAATTACCTACAGTGCAAATAATCCGTAGGTTTTAATGAATTAAAGCTGTATTGAATTCCTACCTTGTACTGGTCAGTGTGGATCTCCCTTTGACCGTTGGGGAACTCCATGACCCGATGACCGTTGGGGTCAACTCTCAGGACGGTGCCGTCCGCAAACACGCTCTCCTCTCCGCCGTTAGGGAAGAGGTACTTGATAGTTTGATCGGGGAAGGTGATCTCTTTTGTACCGTCTGGATAATGCTTCTCAGTCTGATTGCTGTGGGGTACAGGTGGGATAAGGAATGAACATTTTTGCATACATAATGAGCCCTGTGACCTGTGACCTCCTGACCCCAAAATCTAATCAGTTCATTAGCTTTGCAAGATACATACATGACCCAAGTTTGACAATAATCCATCAATCGGTTCTTGAGATAACGCGATCACGATAACGGGACGTACAGACTTACGGATGGCCGGACAGACAACCAGAAAACATAACGGCTCAGGCTACTTTGTAGCGGATGCATAACAAAGACACCATCTTACCTTCATCCTCCAAACAAGTCTACGACTTCAATACTTATTGAAATAAAGATTTCATGATGCTACATGGATTTTATTTCACTGAAAACCATGCTTGTATTAACATAAAGTAATAAATGCCTCCAGCACCATCTCTGGTCAAGAAGAAATAAACGAGTTTAACCTTTAGAGAAAAAAAACACTCCCCATCCCCAAACATGAAGTAACGATATACACTTACTTTGAGAACTGAAGGATTTCCAAGCCATCTTGGTATGTAGTGTGAGTCGTCTTGGTCTCTGAATAGTAGTATACCTGAAGAAGAAAAAAAGGAGAAACAGTGAGCACATATTTTGCATGTTTTGTATGATGATTATAATAGCTGTTTTTTATATAGTCCTTTACCAGTTCCACATAAATGACCAAAGCTATTTCAGTATTGATACAGCATTAGAGGTTGACATAATGTAAAATGGAGTCTTTCATAACTTTTATCAACCAACAACAGTGTGGACTACCTTTTATTTATTTTTTTCCTACTTCAATCATTCCGGACTGAATTTTCCCTGTTTCACTACCAGGCAATTGAACCATTTGTGAAATGATAATAGTCACACATTTGTATAGTGCTTTATACTATGTTTCTAAGCGCTTTATATTATAAATTTTATTACCCCAGTCATTAGATTCAATTGCTTATCCATACACGACAGTGCACACTTTCTGCTCTGGGGAGCATTCTGGCCAGGCACCATTTTACAAGCGCACATATGCCAATCCAACAACATTAACATTCGCATCCTACCGTATACCCATTTAACACTTGAGTGGAGAGTGGCAAATGTAGATTAGTGTTTTACCAAAGGACAGTAGTGCCGCGTTGGGACTCAAATCATAAACCATGCCATCCACAGTCCTGCAACGTATCCACTAGACCACAACACCTCTACTAGATGAATTGCATGAGAATAAAAGTCTGGATGGAAAAATGAAATGATGAAAAAGGACTCACCACGCGTTGATCTGGTAGGATCTGTTTGACATCCCCGTTGAAGAAAGAGATGATGATAGTCTGACCGTCGGCACTGATCTCTTTCCTCGTTCCATTGGAGAAGGTCAGAACTATTGACCAGTCCGGATTGATCTGCTCAACCTGTGACAGACAAAGGGAATGGTACAGTCAAACCTGCTTTAGCGACCCACCTGTATAGAAAGACCACCTGTCTACAAAGACCACATTTTTTGTTTCCCTTGAAAATGGTTTCTCATTGAGACATGTACTAAAGGAGCCTGTACATTAAGACCACCTGCCTATAACGCCCACTTTCTTGTCTCCCTTGGGTGGTCTTTATAGACATATTTCACTGTTTATACATGTAGGTTTAGTAGTAGCTAGGATTAGCAGCTAGGATTAAAAAGACATGAGCTCTCATGGGCAACGATCATTTATAAAAAGTAATTTTTTTCCCCCTTTAAATTCATAGCAGATATAAAGTTTGATCTGCAATTAAAAGTAGAGTGCATGAGGGAGACTAATAATTAAAGAAGGGTACTCAAATTGGCAACACATGATTATCTGAAAACATCACATCGCGGTTCTCTTGCATATAGAGATAAATCTCCTTCAATAATTTCTCATCCAAGCATATTTCTTGCGCATTTGAAAACCTTGCACTCTATCAAAAATAGTAAATTACTGCAGAGAGCAGTAATATAGGATTTATGGTGTTTTTTTTTCTTCTTTTGATCTCTAAAAGGGAATGCCGAATGGAGAGGACAAAAGAGATCATAACCTACCTTTCCATCTCCATGTAAAACATCCTCATAATCCTCATCGTCATCTCCTCCATCTTGGTGTATGCTGACCACCCCTTTACCTGCAACCCCATGGTTGAACCCATGCCCATTCTGTATGTCTCGTTGTGATGAGCCTCTTGGTCTGGGTTGAGGTAGGTGCTGTGGACTTCTGGTTAGAGGGGTGGGCTGGATGGAGGATGTTGAAGAGGGGGAGAGGGACGAGGGTTTCGTTCTGGCAGGGGGCGGCGTTCTCTCATTGGGTACCGGGATGGGAGGTGGCTCGCGGTCTGACGGCGATCGACTCCGTCTGAGAGCTATTTGGCTCTCATAAATTCTATAAATAAAAGAAGCATATAAAGTAGTTCCTTTAGAATAATTCAGTTATCATCATATATAATCATAATTTGAAGAGAAAAAAAAATCAAAATCTTTAGCTTAATTTGATGATTACTGCCACAAGTTGATTTTAATTATCAATTATTTTATTTGTTCATGCCTGCCAAGAACATTCCCAAATACAATCCAATTCTTTGTTTCTGAACAACAACAAAAGGCAGTGTTCATTGTCAAATGAACTATTTTTAGCTAAAATCACAATTCTTTCCCTCTTGAAAGGGAAAATGGGTATGACGAGATCACAGCTGGTTCTTACAGAGTTCATTGCAGGAGACGTGTCTTCATAAGACAAAGGGGAGCCACAAGGTAATCAAATTACTTATCAAATCCACCTTTGACCCATGAACAAAAAGTTGTGGAGATGGTCATCATATTATCACTTCTCTAAATCTGTGCATGCGACAACAATAAAAGATGACTTCACACAAATCAACCACATGCAATCTTCTCCAAATCCATTTCCAACACATGGCTTTTCCACGCAAAAACGTCACAGAACAAGAAAGTGATAATACCTCCACTACAATTTTAAGAAGCAAATGCAGTAGATAAACAAATTTAAAAGGTCCACATGTCAAACCACTAGATTTATGTACAGTGTGGGAGATGGCAAAAGAAAAACTGCAAATACCTCACATCATTTACAATGCAAGATGGATCATATCTTAGCAAAGAGAGTCATGAAGAAACAGGCAACAAATATTGAGATTATCATGCAGTCTATGTTCTAAAGATGTATGCGAATGAGTTCATTATACGATCTATCTGCACTCTCATTGAGGCTGTATGCATCTATCGTATGAACCTGTCAGTGTCAGCCTGAGTATGATAAGTGCACAAATAGCCTCAGCGAGAGTGGATAGATCCTGTAATGAACGAAGGAAGACAAGCATCATTTGTTTTATACAACAAAACTCTTGGATCCTTGTTATTTGTTGTATAAAAGAGTTCATTCTAGGATTGTTTTGTGTCATTATCAATGACAAATTAAATCCTAAGTTTAATAGGCTTACTTTAGCGTGCACACTAATCATTATAGAGATAAGCGCACTAACGTTTATATGTGTTTTAAAATACGTGCAGAGCTACTCAAGTATAGGCACACACACATTATAAAAGCACTAACCCCACTACTACGCATCGCATACTTAAAAATCGTTGGATAGTACTGGAAACTACCGTTATTGCACCCTTCTTCATGAAAAAACATGTGATAGTCTCAGTAAATGCATTACGGTACACGTGACCGCGTTTGATCAATCATTTGATTAAGATCTAGGAGTGAATTGAATAACCTTCCATGCAAGACTGCTCATACAGCAATGACACAAAGCTATACATGGACTCTTCAAAAGGTGTCAAGATAGAGTTTACTGCACAAGGGAACAACAGATATAGAACTGTGAAAACTGAAAACTAAATAATATAGAACAACCTACAGCAACATAGGGGAGGTTCTTACATGTAGATATAGGTTCACTTCATACTTACTCCAAGAATTACTCCTGATTTACGTGCATGTATCAAGCAGTGGATGTCATAATTGGAATAATCATGGATATGGAACTCATTGCTATTAGATGTTACAGAGAAACCCTCTTTAAAATCATTTTATAAGGAGCTAAGAGCTAAGAGAAAATATGCACAGTAATGTATCCCAATGTACATATTTTAATTTTAATTTATAGACTGATTCGAATACAGTGCCATAATGAAGTTTTATATAATAGGTATACATTTTCGAAAGTATTTAAACAAATTGTTTGTTTTGTTTCTTTGGTTGCATGTACAAATGCACTTCTTGCCAGTATTTACATTTCCGAGGCATATTATATGCATTAGTTTGCTCATTAAATTTGTTATGGAATAAAAGATCATATTTCATATGCATTTTATGTAATGTTAAAATACATTGCATGTATTATGCCATATAATGCCGGGAACCGCATTTTCAATAGCCATTTCGGCTACTTCATAATCTCCCATTACCTACATACTTTTGTTATACCCTGTAAATATGTTTTATATGATGTTTCAGATATGGTAACAAATTCATTCCTTCATTCATAAATGATTTCAAATTGAATAGAAGGTTAGATACAAATAAGAAAGATAGAGATTATCACAAGTTGATAACCTATAGAAAAAAACTCTTTCAAAGATAAAAATATAAGGGTGACAGATGTCCACTGTAATCAAACAAGCAATATGAAAATAAAGCTATATATTGTCCTCTGCTGTCTATACCTGTATACCAATGCTTTCATATTAATCATCACAGGATTGTGTTTTTAAACATACATTGGGTCTAAATAAAAATGAACATGATAGATGGGCAATAAAAACATCCTTATACCAAAAAAAACCCTGATATTTTGATAGATGTACCATTTACATTTTATATGGTATCTTTGAGGGCTTGCGGTAGTAAGTTTTAAAAAAGATCAACCCTAAACTTGATGAGCTAAAAATGAATATTCATGAGGTGGACTAGTGCTACCAATATAAAAGCAAAAGAAGACTCACATATCATCCTGCTTGGAAGGTTCCATTCTAGGTGCAGGGTATGCTTGCAGGTATTCATTATCACTATCATCATCATCTGAACTCTCTGACATGGTCCTGGACTTTGCACTCCCTCTGTGATGCTGACTATCCCCATTTCTAATAATGGGACGGTCCTCACTGCCTGGCCTCTTCTTGTTGATGTTATTGTTGTTGGACTGTTCCATTGTTTGATGCTCATGTCTTGCAGGGGGACTGGGTTTTGGTTTTGAGGAGGGCGTTGCATATATAGGCTTTCCCTTCAAGAATCAAACCACAACAATAATATTAATTTGTATTTTTTTAAAGGGAAGAAAATCCTCTTCTCACCAAATACATGAACTGATTGTATAGAGTATACATTAATGAATGCTCCCCCAAACATTTGATTGTTTGATGAAAACTGATCCAAGCTAAGTATTTTTTATTGAAGCAATCTTGTGCTCAATTCATGATATCCCTGATAAAATATCAAAATCAATGAACTTAAAGATTTCCTCTCCGCTACCAATGAAAACTTCTCAAACATTGCCATGGAGGAGTAATGAAAATACAAGGCTGTCTTGTAAACTTTTTTCCTTGTTATCTTTAATACATGTAGTTGGATTAAGAATTTGAAAAAAAAGATCAAATAGTGAATTCCAGATTTATTTGCTTTTGTTTATAAGTGGCCCAAACATTGTGAAGCGGTGTGTGCAGCGCTTTGTAACCGCAAGGAAGAGGCGCTATATCAAATATCTTTTGGATTGGATTGAATTAGCTAACAAAGGAGATTGATTTACTTTTTTCTTCTTCCATTCTGACCTCCAGCGTTCATAAATGTTAAAGGAAGTGGTTAGTTACCTATGTAATTTTAGGGGAAAATGCTGTACAGGTAAGTAAGGTCATTACTCAGGAGGAGAACAAAAATTCAGAGATTGAATGAAAATGATTCTCCAACTGCTAGAAAGTTCTTTACCTTGTTATGCTCCTCCTTCTTCCAGGCAGCTAGTCTTCTCTGCTCCATGAGTCGGACTTCCTCTCGGAGTTCAGTATTCTCTGTTTCCAAGGCAACAGTCCGATCTTTGAGCCTCCTGGTTGATGCGTTCCATCTTGACTCACGTTGCTTGAGCTCTGTTTGAAGGTCACCCAGCTAAAGAAAAAAAGATGATAAGAGTCACATAGCAAGGGAGGTTGGAAAAAAACCTGGGTTCGAGTCACAGAGTTTAAGACAGAGAGTCAGACACAGACAGATATGCAGGAGAGAGTGATATAAGGACAGGCAATGTAAGAGATTGAAAATGAAAGAGAGAGAGATGGAAGGAGAAAAGGAGATATAGAGGGAAAGAGAGAGAGAGGGGGGGGGGGGGTGAGGAGAAAAAGAGAGAGTGAGAGGGAGAGGGAGAGGGCGAGAGAGAGAGAGAGAGAGAGAGAGAGAGAGAGAGAGAGAAGGGGGCAAGATAGAGTGAACGTGGTAAATGAGGGAAGGAATAAGTGGACAGAAACACATACAGAGACAAAGTGTGTAAAAATATTGAATTATGCAGAAAGGGAAAGAGGAAGAAAAAGAGGGGGAAGGAGGTCTATGCATCACTTAAAATCATCTACATTTTATCTATGGAGCTATTAAGTAGAATTACTATGACGATATTTGCAGGTATTCACAAGGCTAATTGGTTTGGTTGTGTAATACTGACAATTTCAAAACTAACATATTCACGACAGTGTCTGCAAATAAAATTATTTTCTTTTTTACATAAAGAGATATATACGGTACAAAAGTACAACCTAAATGTTTCAGTGGTACCCTCAGTGATCTTTTAAATGTCCACAAAGGAAACATGATTTGATCTTTACCTGGTGTTTAAGCATCTCAATCTCTTCTCTGTCTCGTTTATCAGGCATGGTTCTCAATGTCTTCTGGTGTTTCTCAAACATCTTCCTCTCTCGTCTAGTCAAAGAACAAAGAAATACAATTTTTGATAAAAGTTGTAATTGAACCAAAATCCAGTCTGAAAACTGAAATCGAAAAACCTTAAAATCACCCATCTATCATCTACAATGTTACTTACTCTGTTCATTACATATGCGTTCAATTTGAATCAATCACAACTCTTTAGAAGGGTGTATAAAAAGGACTTCTGTTCTGATCCATTCAAGGAACAAAGACGGAAAACTCAATGTCTTCTGCATTAAGTAATGATACACACATGTACATGTTGCCCTACTTGGCAAATTGTTATTCGGAAATAGTATTTGGATGTCTACATGCAGGTATGTGTGTCACACATCAATAGCACTCAATTTATTATTTATACAAAATATTTTGATTTTTTTTTTTTTTTTTAATCTCATGAATTCAAACAATATGATGCAGGCAGTTCTTTATGAGGACAAGAAATGTACTACATGCAACAAATATACAAGCATACGAAAAGTTAAATATTGACACAATGAAACAATTCAGCTTACCAGCATTACTGATATCAAAACACAGGTGCTTCAGCTACTTGTAGTAATCCCTGATATTCCTTACAAAGAAATGCTACTGTTCCCAACCTCAAAATATCCAAAATCAATTCCTTCCCTGCAACACCATGTCAACATGTGTATCCTTCAAATCATGTAATAACATATAAGCACCCCCATGTCTATCACATATAACTTCAATGCGTCAACTCATTGACTGCTGCAGCCGGTGCTCATAGCAGCGCAACTGCATGGAATGCATTGCAGAGGAAGGGGGAAAGGGTTAATTAGGGAAACAGATTAGGCTTAGGGCTTTACCAGGAACAACAACTCGTTAACGTCTCCTCGTAGGTCGACGTTTTAATAATTCAAAATATCCTCAAGTGGATGTCCTTGCACTTGGGCGGGATAGGTGTGCATTTCAGGGGAAATC
>JARBES010026985.1:1276-11538 GCA_030265145.1 Strongylocentrotus pallidus | reverse complement strand
GTGTCTATATAAACTCCTAAGTATTTGATACAGCCATCTGTCCAATGAAGGCCAAAGGCTTGAAAGTTCCATTTATGTTTTGTAGGACCCAATCATTTCAAAATTGTTAACTATTTACAATACATACATTACACTCGCATATTTTAGCATTTATCACAATGGCACGTCCTTCTTGACGATAAATAATACTTTTCACAGCAATAGTAACATCCTGTGCTTTGAGAAAAGCCACACCTTTTGACTGATTAGATCCGTTTCAAAAGAAAAAAAGTCCTTTCCATACGTTTCGAATGATTTTTAAGATATTATCCAGTAAGTTATCCAGTAAGTTTCTTGTAGTAGCAGTATATCAGTTTTGTGATGCTTACTCCATTCAAAGATGGCATCTCGTTTCTCTTTGTTTCTCAAACCTCTTAAGTTCAAACTTACTAAGTTGCAGTGCTTGCTATTATTTCTTGACATTTTAAGAGTTTTTATGTACAATTTGTACAACTCATTTGACTGCTTCTGTATATTCAGATTACTGCTCATCTTTTTTTAGCAGTTTTATTCTTTGACCTTTGTTTGCGCTTGGACGATGCGGCCTTCTTGCCGGCGGTTGGTAATATCGGTGATTCTGCCGACAGCTCGGAATATTGTCCTTCAGGTGTTTCACTGTCTTCGTTCGTGTTCGAATCACTCTTCGAAGATTTATACAGTGAATCACGATGTTCTGCTGCGAGGTATTGTGTTATCTTTGTTTGCGCCGTAGTAGGTACTTCTTTATCAGGCAGTAGTTTGTTGTCATGGCGATCAGCAGTAGCGAAGTCGCGTGTTGCGTCTACAGTTGTGTTGTGATCCAGTATGGGAGGTGATTTCAGTGCATCTTGTTGTCCTGGGTCGTTACGTATGTCAGTCATCTGTGCACCATCTCGTGTGTTTGGTATCCCCTCGTTAGATTGCTGCGTGCATTCCAATCCTTTGTGACCGGGCTGCAAGCATTTCCTGCAAAACACCGTCTTCGTGCAAGTAGAAGCATGATGCCCCTGTGACAAGCATTTCGGGCATAGGATGGGGGCCTTTGTTTTGTCCCTCATGGTAGACACGGGCTTTGAAGGATCCCATATTCATCACTCGTGGAAGGGGTTTGGCGAGGGGTACGATGAACAGCATTCTGTCCCCCGTGTAACACTCCGTCAAGAGGCCATTAACCCTTAGCTTCATTTGTTTGCACTTTGCTAATGATTTTACACTTTTGTTTTTCAATTTCATTTACGATCACTTCATCTTTTACCGACAAAGGGACACCTTTCACGATTACTTTCAATGATGTATTTGAGTTTGATTGTTCAGAAACGGGTTCAAGTCGTAAATCGGCGCCCATATCCCTCTAAAGCTAAGGCCTGATGAAAAGAGGGCAATTCTGATTACCCTATCATCAAAATATAGCCTCCATAGGCCTCCTATCCTCTGCAGGCTTTTCAGGTTTTTTGTAGAGCCTAGCTGTTTGGATAGCGCGTTGTACAACTCTTCGTGTACGAGTGGTTTTCCCTTCATCGGTACATCCCTTTTTTTCAGAAAAACGGGTCGTTTTCTTTGATAATGATAACCATTTTTAGTAGTAACAGCAGCTTGTTTTCAGTCAAGTTGGGCACAATACAGCGAATGCTCCGTTGGGCAAGAACAGAACAAATATTATACTTCATAATTATAATGTAATAATTATATGGGATAGTTTTTATAGCTCACATATCCACCACGCAAGGTGCTCAAGGTGCCCCAATATCACCCCGGCTCTGCAATGCTACCGTTTTTGGTGCTCACACCATTTCAGGAAATCTGTGCAATCGGTACTCATTGCTCACATGGGTGGGGAGTGGCAAATATTGATGAGCATCTCGTGTCAAACGACACTATTGCCGTGGCGGAACTCGAACCGCGAACCATGTGATCCACAGTCCGACGACGTATCCACTAAACCACGACACCTCTACATGTCGTGTCCTACTGAATCCAAGTAGGCCAAAACACTGTATAATGCTATAGATATCTCTGAATAACTGGGTGGGGAGCCTTCAGTTCGAATCGAACATAATTATCAATGTCAATTTGCCATGGAGTCTCTTTTCGATTTCCCTAACGCTTAGTCTGATATCATTCCTTATATCCTGAAGAATGAGTGTTTACATTATTTTTAGCAAGAACAATATCATTTTCACATTCTAAAATTCCAAAAAAGAATTGTTCACAAATTTGGACAGTCATTCATTTTATACGCAGGTCAGAATGTTCCATATGAAACACAGAATTTAGATGCTTATGATTAACAAAATAGTAAAATTTGAACTTTCTCTATATTTGTTTCTTCTTCTTTTTCTGCAATAACAGGCATCATATCGCTGTTTTGGAGAAATGAATAATGTGTTTGTTGCCCGTTTGGTTTTTTCAGAATTGTGCATATGTGTGTGTGCAGATGAGGGTGATGCGCAAATTATACACTCTTGCATAATTGAAATATCACAACATGTAATTTTTGTAATTTGCATTCTGATTTTATTTGTTTCGTGAAAGGTGAATGGAATCATTCGTATTAAGGCACTTAACAAAAATGCATTTAATTTTGTTTCAAAAATGGTTTATAGAAATTATATTTGTTTGAATGTAGGCCCCATCAACCGTATTTTCGATTTGGTTTTCTTAATATTTTGTCACTGTCAATTGAAAAACAGTTCATAATCAAACGTTCTCGTCTCATTTGTTTTGCTAGAAATAAAACGAAATTCAATGTACATGTTAACACAGTTTTAATACGTGAACAATGTACAATTTTATTTCGAAAATGCTTAACAGACATATTTAATTTACATTAAACCAAATCAAATGTTCTCGACTCATGCACTTTTTCAAGAAATTATAAGAAAAATAAAGGACAAGTTAACACAGTTTAGATGCGTAAAAACACATTTACAATTTAATTCAGGAAATGCTTAACAGCTACATACAATTAGCCTTACATTAAATCAAATGTTCTCGACTCTTGCTTTTTTTATAAAGAAAAAGAAAACTAACGTACAAGATAACACAGTTTCAATACGTAAACACATATACAATTGTATTAAGGAAATGCTTAGCATACACGTACAAGTTACATAACACTACCCTTTATTTATAACAAATTAAACAAATTTTCAGGAATTCCTTATTGAATTCCAATTTTTTATTTTTCTATTTGTCCAATTTTCTAAATACAATAAATGAATAGAAAAGAATATGTAAACGTAAGGTATAATAGAAATAAGCAAAGAACCATATCTTCATGTCATACTGAAAGTGACATTAATAACGAACGTGATAATTGTATAATGTAGTATAATCAATAAAAGTATTACCCTTACTCTTTTATCTCTTCTTCTTCTTCTTCGTTGAGGTCATGAGAGCCTAACAACCTCCAGATTCTACATGACATCTATCTATTTATTTAATTTCCAGGTACACAGCAACAACAAAACAATAACATACATAGCTAATGAAAGAATACAAAAATGATGATTATAATAACGATACAAATATAAACGAAAACAACAACCAATGCATGGGGATTTCCCTAAAGAAATATACATTTCTTAAGGCCTCTCTTCATTGGTTGCTGTTACTACTAAAATCTACTTCCTCCACCGAAAATATACAAAACATTTATATGTTTTTACAAACTGAAATTTACCAGAATAATGTAAAGAATGTGGTAGGAATACAAAATAATAAGATTGCTAAAAATGTTATTGTACTGTAGTAGGCATATCGGGAAGAAGACATTTTCAAATGGCTTATCTGACAAAAGTTTGAATAAAGTAGGCAACTAATGAACGAACAAGCTTTCAAAACATGAAGAAATGTGTTTAAAGGGAATGTACACCCTGATATTATGTAAAGAAGGACAAATGAGAGGGAATATTCAATTTAAAGTTTGAGCAAAATCCGATATTTTTTTTTTTTTTAGAAAGTTACGCATTTTTAAATTTTCGATCAATCAATCACAAATTGCCAGCTGTGTGATGAATCTTGCGACGTTATCTCCCATTTTATCTGAACAACAAATCAATCATTTTTATTTTACTTTCCGAAAATTGTTTAGTTATACATGCACCCTAAATATGAGTATTGCAAATAATTTTACTGATACCAGCTTATTATAATTTTGTATTTCCTAAGTAGACAAGAGTATCTGAAACGATTCCGTGATTAAAACAAAAACATGTAATATCAGTCAATTTGGTTTAGGAAGGTGCTGTAAGTAAAAAATATTTCACTACAAAAGAGATGGACAAATAAACCATTCTGTTGTATATGTTTTATGTAGGAGACAAATTATAAAGAACTAGTCGCTCATGATTTGACGGAGACTTTGCACCTTTAAAAGAAAATAATCCAGTATAGTGTCTGTACAAAGCTTATAATGGTTTAATGTGGTTCTTTTAACAAAGTAACAAACATAATCGAGAATTGGACGACAGAGTGAACATACATTATCTTTAAGATAACTGGATTTTAAATTTCGATTATTGACAGTACGAAGCTTAAAACCAGTCATTTCAGAACGTTTAATTACCGTGCTCCTTAGATGGTGTGACGAACTTAAGTCATGCGATATAACAAAACTTTTTTCCCCATCTCATTTTTCTTTTTTGCTCTTTTCTTCTAATTCTTTCTAGCCTGGGAAGAATCTGTCCCTCAGGTCCAACAGCCCAGCCTTGGTGAGGGCGTCCTTCAGCATGTCCCGTTGCTCTATGACTGCTGTCCTGGCCCTCCAATCCATCAGCATCTGACGGGTTCCTTTAGCCGTAAGGTGACCTTCCAACCTGTTGAGCTCGTGATACCGTGCCTGTGACCCCTGTGTGACTTCCAGAGTGTGCATTAACCTTTCAAGGTGTTCATCAGTCTCGATCTCTTCGGCGATATCATAGAGAAGTTTGTCGTCAAACCTACTTGGTGTAGCTGGTAGCCTTGTGGAAAAAAAAATATGTGGGGATTCTTTAAATAACGTGAGCATGGTGTATTCTATGTGATAGTAAATTACAACTCGCCTTCCCTTCTCATTTCCTCTACCCGCTTAAAAAAAAAATTAATATCTAAATTTAGATAACTCTCAGAGGGGTGGAAATATCATTACTGCGCAAAACCAAAAGGGGTCGCCATATTTTTCATTTGGTGACTATTAGAAACACCTCTAAAATAGGTAACAGCTGATTTTGCAAACCGTAGTTAAAAAATACTTTTTATTTATAATCGCCCTTAACAATCATTTCAATAAGCCAGTTCGTAAATAGCTTCGGAACGCATGACCTCAAAATATCGACAGGTCTTTTAAACGATGGATACGTCCAACTTGTGCATTTGAGAATAATCACTGCAGAAGTGATGGAGGTGCTTCCTGAATACCTTTTGTTTGCAACTTGAGAAGAATATTTCCACCTGTGTATTAGAAAAATGTACTGTCGGTGCATACATGAATACTGATTACATAACGTTCATGAGCTCGATACCAGTATTCGTCTCAATGGTTTTACAATTTAGGAACGAATGACCTTTATCTGCCCATGCGCAAATCCTAATTACAAACTCGCTTATTGTTCATCGAAATAACTAAGTGTAACAAACTTTAACAAAGAGACCATATCCATCTGCATGCAACATGCAAGGTAGTACTTTTTGCCACATGTCTTTTTAAAGAGTCAACATTAGTCTAAGTATTATGTTCCTGTTCCTATGTCGGTCTGTTGAGACCTTGGTCCTGTTCCACGCCCTTGATCATAATGCAATGAAATCAAAGTTCTCTCTCTGTTCTTGTTGTCGGCAAGGAAATATGGGTTATTAGCGGGAGCACCGTCAGGTATCTTGTTGCAGGCTCTTATGGCGGGCAAAGCATGCCAGTACTCGTACATCTATACAAGTATACGACTATACGACTATACGTCACTCCAACCATCCAATCAGAACGCAGCAAATTGTACAACTGTACGACTATACTACTATACGTATATCAATCCATCGAAGTACCCGTGAACGCAATAGCGTGCGGGCCGAAGTGCCATAATACTATACGACTATAGGTCTATCCAGCCATCGGATAGACGTATGATTTTAATCATTACTAACACTGTACTTTTATTATGTCTTACTCTGTTCTCATTCGTTTCTCCGGAGACGCCGATGACTCTGTAGACGACGATGTGGCCCCCTCTGGTTCCATTGAAGTTGCAGTGAAAGGCCATAATCTGCAAAAAGAAAGGAATAGGATAAAATCCGTTACACTCTGCGAGATCTAGTCCTTACACTCAGTTATAACATTAACTATTCGAAATAAATAAATTGCTAGGGACCCTTTAATAGTAATAATAATAATCTGGTATTATATTTATCTATTTATCTATTCATTTATTAGTTTTTTTTAGTAGGGTGGCTCCATCATGAGTAAAACACAGTTTTCCTTGATACGAAATACCGTCTCCAAGCGTTTTACAATGCCTTTGCTAAACCAACCATAATTGCTTATATAAACATGGAAGGGTTCCAAAGGAAGCTGATATACAAATTAATTAATCAAAACTCAATTAAAACTACATCACCTTGAGCTAAACCCTTAACAACGTTGAAGGTTAATACTAGCAGTGGCGGAGATCTGACCTTAGCCTCGAAGGCAAGGGGGAGGGAGTGATTTCCTGACGTGCTCAGGCAGCCCTTCAGGGGTTGGCACAGTACCCCACTTTGTCAAGTACCTAAAGGTGCCCCATTCCCTTTTCACCTCTTATAAGTGCCCAGTTTTTTTGATAATTGCTCCTTTTGCCTCGATAAGTATCTTTTTTCCTTTGCAATAAGTGTCCATTTTCTCCTCTCATAAGTGCCCTTTTTACTCTCCAGTTAGTGAACCTTTTCAGGTACAAGAATTGCCCGTTAACACTTTCGATAAGTGCCCTCTTCACCTCTGATAATTGCCATATTTATATTTGACAGGTATCCCTTTTACTTCGTAAGAAGTGCCCTCTTCTTCTGTTTTAGAGCTACTCCTTTTTAACTCGGAAAAGTGCACCTTTTATTTACACATGTGCCTTTTCCCCTTTCTAATGAGGGCCCCCCCTTTTTTTTTACACATGCCCCTCTTTATTTTTAATAAATGCTCTTTTTCCATCTTATAGGTGCCCTTTCGCCTTGTGATAAATACCCCTTTTCATCTCTGATATGTGTCCCGTTAATTGTAACATGTGCCTCTTTTTCTTGTTGATAAGAGCTGATGAGTTTGAGGATCTTGGTAATGGTAGATAACTCAGGGTAATAAAGAGTCGGCAGACTGGTTTGTTATGGTAGACATGTTATTTATTCAAATACGACGGATACCGGATATTTGGATATCGCATACCGTAACAAGAACCACTTCCCCCTTCTAAAATATGCCCCTTTTCAACTCTGATAAATGCCCCTTTTCATATCTGGTCAGTGCCCTTTTTCAGGTTTGATAAGTGTCATTTTTAACTTCTGATAAATGCCTCTATCGCAATCTGATGGGTGCCCCTTTTCCGTCAACAAATGTCCATTTCCCATTCTCATAATTCCCCTTTGTACTTTGATACGTGCTCTTTATCTTTTCTAATAAGTGTCTGTATCCCTTTCGATATTTAAGTGTGCCCTTTTCCTAAGAGTAATTTTCCCCCAATGTTTGCTTGCTATGTTCGCTCGCATTCATAGATAGTATGGAATCAATGAGGGACATTCTTGTACAAACAGCTGAAGAGACATTACCTAAAAAGGAAAAGAAAAGTAAACAGAGATGGATGACAGAGGAGATCCTATCAAAGACGAGTAATTGGCAGAAGATCAAGGGCAGAGATGGAATTGAATACAGAGAGTTGGGTAGAGAAACTCACGACCACTGTACAATAGCTAAAGAGAAATGGCTGAACAAACAGTGCGCCGAGATAGATAGAAGTTTTAATGCAAAGGATCCCAGGGTTTTGACGAAGGTAGATGAAAAGAAACTTCGGAGCTCCAGGTCGGGATGCATCAAGGCAAAGGATGGGTCAGTACTAGTTGAAAATGAAGAGATAATGAACAGATGGACTGAGTACATTGGCGAGCTTTTTGATGATATAAGAAAAGAACCTCCACATTGTGCAGGATCTATCGAAGGACCTAGGATTCTGCTCTGAGAAGTGAGATCGGCGATCAGTATGATGAAGAGGAACAAAGCTGCTGGTAGTAGTGATGGAGATGGTCGATGCATTGGAGAACTAGGGTGTCATGAAACTAACTGAAGTCATAAATAAGATCTATGATGATGGAAAGTCCACTTCAAATTTGATTAAGTTAAACCGAAAATAGAAATTCTTTTTGCCCAATTGATCGTTAGCCCGGCAGCCACTGGGCAGCGCCAGATCGACCTTGCTCTATCCCTTATTGTTGAACGCCGAACAAGGTAGCAGCAACTCCCGTCTTTTAACGTCTTTTGGTATGACGCGACCGGGGTTCGAACCCAACGACCTCCCGGTTGTGAGGCGGACGCTCTACTGACTGAGCCAACACACCGGTGATACTTCCCAAGAAACCAGGAGCAGTGGAATGCGGGCAAATCAGAATCATCAGTCTCATGAGCCTCATCATAATCTTGCGAGTTCTACTTCAGAGAGCAAGGAATCACCTAACTCCAGAAATCAGTAATGTGCAGTTTGGTTTTGTCAAGGATGCCGTAACTTGAAATGCTGTGTTTGTTCTGCGGTCTATAGCAGAAAGGGCCGTAGAAATGCAGAAAGATGTCTTTCTGTGTTTCATCGATTATACGAAAGCCTTCGATAAAGTAAGACACAATCGGCTATTTGAAGACTTAACCAAAATTGGACGAGACACAACTGATGTAAAGCTATTGCAAAATCTGTATTGGGAGCAAACAGCATGTGTTAGAGTGGAAACAGAATTAAGTGACTCCATCAACATTAAGAGGGGGTTCGGCAAGGATGTGTCATGTCTTCCAGATCTCTTTAATTATTACAATGAGTTGATACTTATAAACCTAGAACAGGAAAGAGGATTAAAGGTAGGAGGACATAATATCACAAACATACGGTATGCAGATGATACTATATTAATCGCAGAATAAGAGAAGGACCTGCAGCGACTTTTGGATGTTGTCGTTAGAGAAAGTGACAAGAGAGGATTATCATTAAATTACAAGAAAACGGAATACATGGTAATTTCAAAGAAGGGAGGGATACCATGCTCTCTTAAGATCAACAACAATCAAATAAAACAAGCCATCACTGTTAATTATCTAGGGACTACAATTAAAGACGATGCAAGAGGCGATCACGAAATCAAGAGAAGGATTGCACTTGCAAAATCAACTTTCTCTAAGTTAGAAAACATATATTAAAGAATAAGAAGCTGAATATGAAGACGAGACTCCGCGTAATCAATTGCTATGTGTATCCAGTTCTGATGTATGGATGTGAAGCTTGGACCTTGACATCAGACCTAAGAAAGCGACAGGAAAGTTGTGAAGTTTGGTTCGTGAGAAGGATGCTTATAATTTCGTGGACAGAAAGAGTTTCTAATAATGAGGTATTTGCCATGGCAGAAACAAGACGAAAGCTTCTGAATAATATATGAGGTCGACAGCTGAGCTTCTTGGTTCATTTTATTCGAAAGAACGGTTTGGAAAATATTCACTGACTGGGAGAATAGAGGGGAAAAGGAGAAGGGGTCGAAAGAGGATTATGTGGTTGAGTAGGATATCTGAAAGCGGAATTGATCTCGGGGAGAATGAAATACTTCATAGTATATGGGACAGAGAGTTGTGGCATTCCATGGTCGCCAACGTCTCATGACATGGCACGTAAACGAGAAGAAGATTATTATATGTTACTCATCAAAGACCTTATCAGCCTTTCGTTAGGAGACTATGCTTATTACCCAAATCTTATTTTCGCACTGCGATCTCCCATTTTGTTCTCACTCGCTTCACTCGCTCGCAAATGAATATTCAGACCATCACACCCACCTGCAAAATAAGATGCTTAAGCGATATCTTGCTGACGCGTTAGCGCCATGACGCGCCAGCGTCAATTGTGCTCTTGCACGCACAATGTGGGAGGGGGGGTCCAAGGGGGCTGGGGGGGGGCGGCATCCCCCCTGGCTCGAAGGAGGGGGTGGCCTGTACAAACATCCCCCCTGATATTACAAAAAAAAAGGAAGAAGAAGAAGAAAAAACAAAATGTGATTGTTTCAATTTCAGCATAATG
>JARBES010026930.1:0-11538 GCA_030265145.1 Strongylocentrotus pallidus | reverse complement strand
ATGCCGGCACATTCTGCGAGAAAAACAAAACTATGTGTGATGACGACCCCTGCCAGCATGGTGGCAACGGCACAAACTTAGCGGGAAATGAGTTCAGCTGCGAATGTCGTGCAGGATTTGTAGGTCACAATTGTGCGGTTGCCATAGACGGGTGTTTGTCTAGTCCATGTTCCAATGAAGCATCGTGTAGTACCGATCCGAATGGACACCCTCTATGTATATGCACACCGGGTTACACAGGTAAGCCAAAGTGAACGACACCAATGGTAATCTTGAAATTAACGGACATCCTCGTCTTGTTCTTTTACAAGTATTTAGGGTAAAATAAATAAGGTTCGTGTCTGGTAACCATGGATCTTCAAAGGTGCCATTACATGGGGATGTACTTTATTAAAACCGTCTCAAATTTCTCTCGACAGGTCTTCAATCTTTTTTGGCTGGTTAGTTGATTTGTTCTTGTTGGGGGGGTAATAAAAACTGTGCTGTACTCGAGATTCACATTAAACAGTTCAGTCACTTATTACGTTACACCAGGTTCCCTGTGTAAAAACTACAGAAACAAATACAAGACAGACACAGAGGGCAAACCAAGGTTGGAATATCAATTATATCGAAACTTGTAAATTACTCGCATATCATTTCAATTACCATACCAGGGTCTTTCTGCGAAGATGATGTCAACGAATGCATATCAGAGCCTTGCGGTGTTAATGGAACATGCATCGACAAGGTCGCCTCTTATGAATGCCACTGCGCAGATGGCTGGGAAGGACCTAACTGTGCAGTGAAAACTAACTTCTGTGTGGAAAACCCCTGTGACAATGGAGGCACTTGCAGTAATGTGGAAGATAGCTATGTTTGTATTTGCCCTGCAGGCTACAAAGGTTATTATATTTGTATTATATAGATTTTAAAGTTAACTAAAATATAATACATGTAAGCTTGAGTAACATGTTAAAAGGGTACTGAACTTGTACGAGACAAAGACAATTATGATTCCTTTGTCCCTGTAGATTTTTTGCCTTTTATGTTTATTTTTTATTTTTGTGCGCTGTGGAAGTGAGAGAGGAAGTTAAACCTAAATTAAAAGTTGTAAAGACAATGTCGCAGAAGAAAACCTGCAGACGAAAAACGTAAGAGTAGTAAGAAAATTATAAATATCATGAACACAAAAGCTCTTGCTAGAAACATGATAAATTCTGATATTCCATATACCATAATGGTGTATGGAATATCAGAAGTGTATAATAAAGATTATGTAAAAGCCTTTATCAACAAATATATTGAAACTTCTTTTGATTTTTCTCGTTTTTCTTAGGAGTTGAATGTGAGGTAGGGGTTGAGCAGTGTTCTTCTGAACCATGTTACAACGGAGGTACTTGTCAGGAGAATCTCAATGTTCTTCATTGCCAATGTCCTCCAGGGTTTACCGGTGACTACTGTGAAGTCAACATAAACGAATGCCACTCAGTGTTAGTACTTTTTACAAAAAAGTCTTGCCTCGTTTCATTTTATTGGCATATATTATTCCAAAAAACATGCCAATTACTCATCTTTTCTGTAATAAGTCCTAATTAAAAAAGCTAACAAAGAGCACTTTCTTTGGCTTATTTCTGATTCTGTTTTGTGAATATCCATTTGATTTATGAAGATATAATTATTGTTATAATTCCTAGTTTCTAAACGCATTGTTTAAAGGCATAGTTTTTTACCGACATTGCTACCTCTGCTGTATTGTATTTTCAATTGCGCCATCTTTCGGTAAAGGCGTACATAGAGCATTTTCCAGTTCCTGCACACAAGTATCATCATGCAAGCGTCATGCAGTTGGTGATGCGATGCGAGACATGGCTGTCGACACATCTGTGCTAATTTGTAATTTCAATGTCAATTTCAGGCCTTGTTTTAACAATGGAACATGTATTGATGAGGTGTCGTTCTATCGCTGCATGTGCCTGACGGGATACACCGGCTACCAATGTGAACAGACCATCTATCCTTGCCTTGATTCACCATGTGCAAACGGAGGAACCTGTTCTCATCTAGCACCTGGTTCACACAGGTAATGCATTTTTTATATTTGCATTAATTTGTTCATACAGTTCATTTATTGTATACAAATAAATTTACAAATTAAAATCTTCGTTTAAGATTAGTTATAATTTGTCAAATTAGACGGTACACATCAATCCGAGAGAGAGAGAGACATCAATTAGCAAGTATAGTCAGCACACCAAAGAAAACAGATACTTGAAGGAGACAAGTGCATGTCATGAACTTATTTTTGTTGACATGTCATGAAATGTTAATTCCAATGCTGGAACCAGTTTTGTGACAATGTCCGCCAAGTCTCTGTTGTTCATGGTACGATGGACTTTTTGTAAATTAATCTTTTTCGTAATTTGTACAGTAAATAGGGGGCTCAGCTTTACCTTCGAATGTCATGATAGAAGGCATTTTTAAGCCATTTGTACACATTTGTCTCTCTCCATCCAGATGGCCCTTCGAAACTTCATATGATTTTGGGTCTAATTCTTTTGATGCATTGTGTATGGATAATGGGTGTTGTATCGAACTGAAAAGCTGGGGTTATATATTAAATATGGTTTCGAAGCGCCTAGAAACGTTACATCAAAATCGGGATTTATATTGTAACCGTTACTTCCTACTGGTTTTGTCTTTTGTCAAACTATTTAGGTGTTATTGTCCTGAAGGTTTTACTGGTGACAGCTGCGAAACAGACATCAATGAATGCAGCAGCTTTCCCTGCTTCAATTATGACGAGTGTGTGGATGGACGTAATGGTTATTCATGTATCTGCAAGGCTGGTTTTAGTGGCATCCACTGTGAGGTTGATATTAATGAGTGTGCATCCTCACTCTGCCAGAATAATGCAATTTGTGTCGATCTTCCTGGTGACTTCTCTTGCGAATGCTTGCTTGGATACGAAGGGGTATTTTGCGAGGTAATTTACAGGTTTAAATTGTTTAGCCCTATGATACTCGTTCCTGAATTAAAGTGTGAATATACGGCTTCTTACTCAGATTAGCACTTTTGTCCTCCTTCTGTGCTGTTGAGCTCACTGCTCGGCAATCTCTCTCCAATGTCCTCGATCATCAGCATTTAATCATCAAGTTGGAAAACATTATATACTAAACCTCTATAAGGATCATTACTTTTAGGATGTTTTAATCACCATATTCATTTCGTAATACAAATCGAAATTATTTTATGAGCCATTTCCATATTCTTCGTCACTTTCTATTAGACCGATATGGATGAGTGCATGCAGCAGCCCTGTAAGAATGGAGCGACCTGTATAGATGGAGTAAATGCTTTCAGATGCATCTGTGCTCCAGGGTTCATCGGGACTACATGTCAGGTGGTAGAGGCTCCGCAGTGCTATCCGACGAATCCCTGTATGAATGGTGCCACGTGTTTGGGGAGAAGTGACAGCGCGGAGTACACGTGCCATTGTTTGGCGGGATTCACAGGAACCCTTTGCGAAGAGAGCATCAATGAGTGTATCGGGAATCAATGCCTAAATGGAGCCACATGCATTGATATTGTAAGAAACGGAGGAAAAAAGCGCCTAAAGACATACAGTATATAACAATAAAATTGTGCATACCCCTTGTACATTTTATGTTTTTGTGTTTTTCGTAACTTATGAATGAAAGGTGGAATAGTTGAAAAAGGGCCTTTGTTGATTACATTGAGATGACAAATTAATTGTTCACATCCATAAATTATTACAAAACTTGGTAAGGGTATGAATAATGTAGTTGTTCACTCTATGGTCTAGCGCAAGCCACACAAAAATTGATATTGATAATATTCTAACCGTTATATTATCTGGTCTCTATCATCATGGTCTCTATGGAATAGTTGGGATAACACTGTTAAGGAACATCTATTCTTAAATATAGATATAGCAAATCACACTATGTGTAGTAACAATTCTCTAAACTTGAATTTCACAGCTTGTGGTCCCACCTCATACTGTAATTCGTTTTTAAATAATTTTCCAGTAACCTCTTTGTGTTATCTGTGTATTCCTGGCATTGACTAATAGGGTATTTTAGATCTACATATTTAACAAAGCATAATGTCATTCCGGATATTATACATTAAACACTAAAAATGGGCCCGCAGAAGAGCATTCTCAGGAGGCTTTGATAACCCACATTAGAGACGTTTTGCTTACTTATGCACCCAACTTCTACAATTGTTTCTTCTTCTCTTCATATTTTGCGTTTCTCTATTCATCCCGTGCTTCTTAGGTGAATGGATATGTTTGTCGCTGTCCACCAGGATACGAGGGTGTCCTTTGTGATGAGAATTCTGATGACTGTACACCAAACCAGTGCGAGAATAATGGTGCATGCATTGATCTTATCGACGGTTTTATTTGTGATTGTCCAGAAGGTACATATTTATTAACCTTATCATGCTTATTAAGCCTTTGAATACTCATGTATTACCACATTTTATGTAATAAAGGCCCAAAGGCATGAAGATTGCTTTACAACCAAACACATATATACATAGAGTTTCAAATTTGTTTTCTGTTCTGCAAGAGCCGGAATGACTATAACTATGTCATTACGAAAAGGGTTGTAATCCCCTTTTGGTCCTTGTCGAATCTTATTTCACCTTTAGTAATTATTTCAAATTTATCACATCTGTTTGAAACCAATTAAAAAACAAATAGTTTCATCCTCCGGGCTGCATTTATTTTGTTAGTATACCAATATACCAATGACATCAATCCGTATTAAATCCTTCTACAAGCTTGGAAAGGTTTTAAAGAGTATGGATACTACACCGTTTATATATTCTCTTTCTTTTTATCTTGTAAGCCGCATATTTGTATTCATTTTTAACTTGTGAAAGGGCGTCTGGGCCCCTGCTCAAATCGAAGCGGTTCCAAAATTATTCTCCCTTAATTGAGCAACTATATGATTAATTCACTACAAAAATGAAATAAGTAGTCTATGTCGACCAAATTTTATGCACCGTGCGCCTCCTCCCCCTCCATCCGCCACTTATCTCATTTTTACCCTTAATATTGATTTTTCAGAAATAATTTAACATGGGCAATACAAGTTTCGTCCGAATTCTGGCAACTAAATACATCCATTACCACAATTCCGTCTCCTCGTTTTTTAGCAAGCTGCTATTCTTTTTTGGAAATGTTGGCCTACAGACATAGCTTATTTTTATTTTTCGCTTAACTGAAATAAAGAAACATAATACGTGTTTCATTCTCTATACAAACATTCCAGGGTTTGATGGAACTTTGTGTCAGGTCAACATCAATGAATGCGAGTCTACACCATGCAAACACGGAGGAACGTGTACAGATCATGAAGGATTCTTTACATGTGAATGCCTGCTTGGCTATGGGTAATTCTTAAGAGGAACCTGACACGTTCTTACTCTCCATTCTTGTAAATGTGACATCATGAATATCATGGAATACCTGTTATAATTATGTAATTCATCATGTAAATGTATAGTTTAATACACACGTAATTCTCTAAACTGAATACTAGTTATATAACAGGATATTGCCGATGTATTAGGCGCTATATAAGCACAAATATTATTATTATTATACTGTTTATCCGGGGAAACAATTCAATTCAACCTGCTGGGAATTGAACCACAAAAGGATTTCGAAAATGAAATATAGTTGAAAATGAAATCCCAACTTTTTTGTTAAACGCTGTTAGGAAAAGTAGGCCTATGTATAAATCATTTAAAGTGTGAATTATTGAAATATTGATAGAAAATTTACAATTCATCTATCACGAAAAAATGATCAATTAATTGTAAATTGAACCACAAAATGATTTTTTTAAAAGACATAAAATTGACAAAAGAAATAACAATTTGTTTTGTTATATGCAATTGAGAAATGTATTCATTAATCATTTAAGATTCTAATTATTAAATTATTTTTCGCAAATTTACAATTTGTTATACAGCAGAGACATGTGTGAAACCGACATAAACGATTGTGCCGGGAATCCCTGTCACAATAGGGCTTATTGCCTGGATGGACTGAACAGCTTTACATGTACGTGTGCACCAGGATTCACTGGGGAACTTTGTGAGAATGGTAAATATTGCACATAATTTTTTTCAAACTGTTTCTTTTTAATGTTTCTATTGCGCATGTCCAAAAAGTATTTGTATATGACATATCAGATGTTGTGGTATTTCATAGTGTTTTATGGAATGGCAACGCAGGACATGTAGAAAAGTAGTCCACACCTCAACCATTTTAACGTGCCTTAAGATATTTGATTTGGGTCATCAACGGAAAGACAGAAACGTGTATTGTAAATGAAAAGTAGAATGTAAAACATGTTAAAACATGGATCGATTGTTAACAATTATTGTTGCTGTTACCACTACCAGTGATATCGCTGCATAAACTGGTTTAATTAACGCCAATAGTCTTTCTTCCCTGATTCAATTTTTTCAGTTCTTCCGTCAAATTATGATTTCATCTTTGTTCAAAGTCGCCCTCTTCTTGTGCGTGATGATATGTTTTCCAGTGTTCAACCACAAGTACTTACATTGTCGCTATGGTTACGGACAAGCTCCTCGCCAGCATCTTTCAGCCTTCTTCATCTTGAGACAGCTTCAGCTATTCTGTTGATGGCGATTGAAAGCCCTTGCTCATTAAGGGTAGTAATGGAAAGGTATCTTTATCCCGTACTAAGAATTGTTGGTAAAAAAAAGTATTCAATACCTACCATGTCTACTCGACACCTTTCCTCGACCTAAACCGCAAACCAGATATCCCCAAAATCTGGCACTATTAACCCTCCACCTGCTACTTAGGGACTTTCTGACGTAGGGATAGTTTTCAGCAGGTAGTAGTCAGGAGTATTTTTCCGAGTGAATGTAGTTGTCGGCTGTTAGTTACATGTTTGGGGGGTAATGTTAGAGGTAGCCGAGTTGTTCTTGATGAGTGAAATATTTCTGTAAAAAATGAATTCGTCTTGATTAACTAATGCATTGAGCCAAAATTCCACCTTTCCCGAATAATGTGGTTCATGGTGTGAAGCATTATTCTGATGCAACGTTACTCTTGAGAGTTATACAGAGTCTGTATTCCTTGGGATTTAAACAAAAACCTGAAATGAGTCCGAAAAAATCAACATAATCAACAGTCATTTTTTTCATGAATGTTAATTAGTGATGTATTCAAGCATATTTGCTTGCTTCATTTTCTGTAAAATACCAGTAGATGAACCTATTACCTACCTATCATTTCAAAAATAACTATGTTGTACGTACTGAACTTTAATTCTTTTTTACCTCGCTTATGATACACTCCAAAAAATGTTCTCCTTTATAATGTTTGCCTTGTTTGCCCCATACAGCCTACTCATTGAGACACATTCAAATCTCTGCGACAATGTGTGGCATCACATATTCTTTACATGGGACTTGGAGGCCACTGGAAATTGGGAGTTGCGAGTTAATGCTAGTCTTCTAGAAAGTGGAAGTCATCTAGCTTCCATAATGCCTGAGGATATATTATCAGTCGGGGCATCGCAAATGGAAACTCAGGGTAAGAGGACCTTACGAGCTCATATATTTTGTTAAATTCGTGGGGGTTGGGGGGACTAACCACAACTCTCACATAATACGACTCTTCCAAACTGTCTTGATTTTACCCGGATAGTATTATATAAGCAAAACTACATATCATTTATTTACGCAAACTGTTGGGATTTCTTGAATGTTTTGGGGGTTTATATTTATAAAGCCAGGATGTTATATTGTTATAATGATGCGTTTAATATACTTACTTTCAGATTATTGTATGGTACGAGAATAGATAAATTTGTATTGTGGCCTCCTTATGCTTTCGGACCTCTTGTAATTACGACTGAACTTTTCCATATCCTCACTCTTTTTGGTCTTCTTCTTCATCAATTATTCTTCTTCCTCATTTTCTTCTCATTCTTCATCCTCCTCTTTTTCTTCTTTACTTCTTGTTTTGTCTTTATCCTGTGTTTTTATCTTCAGAAGTGGTGTTCTTAAGTAGCTACAATCTTTGGAGTTCAGAAGTTAGTGATGACATCAAATCTGAACTGTCCACAAATTGCATAAGTGGATATTTTGGTGACCTCTTATCCTGGACTGAACTTGTAGTTGAAGTCACTGAGTCCAATGAACTCTTGTCGACATCCCCGTCGGTTTGTGACTGTAAGTAAAATAACAATAGTAATGGTAGTTGGAAAGGAAAGAGAAAATGAAATAATAACAGTAACAATAATAACAACAACAAAAATGATAATAACGGCTAAAATGATAAGAATAAACATAATCATTATAATGACAAGAACAGCAACATTACTACATGTATTAGTGGTGAGTTGTAGTAAGTGGGTACTTATAATAGCAGATACAGATGATAATTCCAAATCTCTTTGGAAAACCGCACAGGGACGTAATGCGCTATGCATTAAAAGGAAATGTATTTTCTATTTAGATTTTGGATCCAAATTTACCATGATCATCGTGATTAGGTCTTCACTAGAATGCGAAGACCATCATGACGAGTAATTTTGTATTACAACAGATTATACGCACGACAGGCAGTTTATAGGGTTACATTTTAAGTAAGGTACTTTGTTTTATTAAACTTTACTCATTTTTGTACTAAAATATCAATGAACCATTTTATTATAGGTGTAACGGTCAAACGAAAAAGATTACATGAAAGGTACACAAATAAACATCTTGCTTTGTTGCTAGTCCTCACTATTCTTCTTCTTCTTCTTCCACCTCCTCCAACTTTGTATGGGCGCATCGTTGACCATTTTGTTCTTCTCCTCCTTTTGCAACGCAACTTAATTATCACGAATATTCTCAGCACGGCGCACCTCCTATTACAATATGGTAAATCTACTCCTAAAAATGCCTGTCTTGATATTGATCACATGCTCTGGAACATAAACATTGATTTAGAAATACACATTAGTATAAAGTTATTAACATGATGTATCCTAATTTTGCAGCTTTTGATGAATGTGTCAGCAACCCATGTAAATACGAGGGCACGTGCATCAATCTGCCAAATGAATTCACCTGTGCGTGCCGGGATGGCTTTACTGGACCGACCTGTGAGGGGTTCGTTGATATCTGCAAGGAGAACTACTGTCAACATGGCGGGACCTGCTCAACCATCGAAGGACAATTAGTTTGTGCCTGTCAAGTAGGACTCTCCGGAGATCATTGCGAACTTGAAATAAGTAGGAGCCGAAAAGAAGAAAAAAAATAAATATAATAAAACTTAAATTAATTTCCTTTGCGTGCGAAAGCTAAAATGTAAGTGTATTAGCTCTGACATTTAAACCTAGACTTTCTTGTTGATGACCGTAGGCTAAAAAGCATACTGGTCAGACATCCAACTCTGGCAACGTAAAAACATCACGTTAATATTTGAATTGTTTATTGCTATTTCTCAAAATGAAATAAAAACATCAAAGTTTGAAAGAAAGTTACCAAATATGAGTTAGGAGAAATTAATGTTGACTTCCGATAACAATGGTAACAACGTATATCATTTCATGACAATTATGAAATACTATGAAATAATAAATATATCTGGACATAGAGAATTCCTTACCATTGTCATCGCCTATATAATATTGCTTTTCTTCACCGTAAATGAATTTTGCAACATATAATTTAACACTTTTTCTGTGTCGGGTTTGTCTTCTGTGAGTAGAAATAGTTCGAAATAGTACAGAACGTCGTCTTTCTGCAAAAAGAACATTTCAACCATGCAATGCTATTTATATAAATATCTTTTTTGCGGTCAGGCGACCGAGGGAATCATCATTGGCAACTGCGGTGAAACATCTGCATAAAGGTGCTGTGAATCATAAGAGCGACTGTATCAATTGATATCCTTAATTTATTTGTATTTTGTCATAGTTGATGGAGGTTGGAATGGATGGAGTCCTTGGACAGAGTGTCCAGTCACGTGCGGAGGTGGGGTTCATTCTAGGACTCGAAACTGTGACAACCCGGAACCACAAAATGGCGGTCAACCATGCGAGGGAGAGGGGGAGCAGGAGGAGCCGTGTAACACGCAGGAATGCCCAGGTATCTCATCTAATTTACTTTGATTTGTTTCCAAATTCAATACCTATACCAGAAGTTAAAAGGTAAGCTTTATTTTGAATGAAACATAGAATAATGTGAAGAATATATTATGCCAGGCAAAGAAAAACCATGTCCTCTGAAAATATCGTTCATATGATTTGTAATGACACCTTACTTTGTTTTATAGGTATATGCATCTCTGAACATTATTATCTTCAACATTTGTGCAAATTCCACTCACTGTAGTTAACTTTCTTGCAGAAAACACAGTACTTGGACTTAAAGGTACTATGTCCCATTTGCAGCCAACATCAAATTCTGTAGAACTTTGCAAGAATAATGAATTTGTCTCGTATGTCCTATCTGTGAAATTTAAACGTTAGCAGTGTCTTATTATTCAAATTATGTAAGGAAACCTGTTTACTTTCTAGACACTATTGGGTGACTGACTGACTGACTGACTTCATTTTTTTTTCTTTGTTAATAACATACATAACATGAGCTGTAAAGGTAAATGAGCATTTGTCTACATCAATAACCCACTTCTTGTAATGGTCAAAATTAAACTGATATAATCTTTGCGCAGCCCGAAACGTACGACCATTCGGTACAAGGGTCTTTCTAAAATCGGACTATTAATGATTGCAATAACTAAAGACAATTCGACAACTAATGCTCGTTATTTTCCCACTGAAAGACATTTTCAATCCCTTTCGTTTTGAGGGAAGTTCTGAATTAGTATTGTCTTTCAAATGCGGTTAGAATTGATCCTTTTCATTTGTTTGACCTGCAAATGGGACATTTATATTTTTGAATTTTTTTGAATAGGGGATTTACACAATAGTGTGGCATTCCAAATTTCCAACCTCTGATGTTTCAAAAGTAATCAATATGTTTTACAGGATACAGAAAAAATGCACATTTTACATGTAACAGAAGTATCTATTATATTCCACTTTTTCCCCCTTTACTACCAGGTTGTATTAATCTGAGGCGCCCTTTGAATGGATATGTGAATTGCGATGAAACCCCGACGCTCATCACTTGCACAGTGAAATGCCGAACGGGATACGAGTCCGAGAATTCCAAGTTCGAGCGCGACGAGTTCTCCTGCGGAGAGGACACGAACTACCGATGGAACCACCAGACGCCTGCGAATCCATTTGCAAGACTGCCCAGTTGTGTTGGTAGGTTAAATATACTTTAGCCGGAATTCGCAAAAGTGGCCATTTGGATAGTTAACTTTAAACCCTCACAAGCGTAGCATACGCGTGTCCCCATGGCCAAAGAAAGAGCAATATACGCTTTTATATTCCAAATACTAAGAATCTTGCTCTACGATTGGTCAAAAGTAAATCACGTGATGAAAGATAGTTCGCCCATTATTGATGGGAG
>JARBES010026122.1:0-11558 GCA_030265145.1 Strongylocentrotus pallidus | reverse complement strand
TTATTGTTATAACCTATGATGATTCAGTAACCAATAAATATTTCAACTATTTCAACTATTTCAACTATTTCAACTATAAATATTTCAACTATAAGTTGAAGGTGGATTTTTTTTTAAAAGACCAAATATCCCATTGAGTTTTTACATGTGTTATTTCTCGATCAGAGCGGCAGATCACCTTAAGCGTCTCCGCGACGAATTCACTGTCTAGTCATATTTTTTTCTTCTGAAATCAAACATTGGAGGGTAACAAAAGGGGGCGGTCGAAATGAAAGGATTTCACAGAAGTTAATTCTTTAAATCATAGAGATAATAAAAAAAAAGAGAGAACGTGTGCGTACGTGTTGTTTGGGAGAAAGAGAAAGAGAGAAAGAGAGAAAGGGGGATATAATAGATAGAGAGAGAGAGAGAGAGAGAGAGAGAGAGAGAGCAGGGGGGGGGGGGGTGTGAGGTAGATACATGTGTAGAGAAACAAAAATACTACAAATGTTCCTACCCGAAATATTTTCTTTTAAATAATCCATCTCCTTCATGAAAATCCCTGAACGTATGATTATTACAGATGACAAATTACATAATATTGGCTTAGATGCAGGATATAGAACCATGGACCATACCAAGTTCAAACCAAAACGTACATTCCATCTGTGACTGGTGTCAGTCAAGAAAGTAATTGCGTTAGAAGATGATTAACTGTAGGTGTACGATCCTTGTTAATGAAACGACATGTACATGTATAAGTCATTTGTCGATGGTGTCAAATATTTATTTATTTATTTTCTGGGCCTGAAACGGCGCTGTCTGTATTCTATTGCTGGATACGCTATTAGCTGTTACGTTATAACCATGAAAAGAGATTGTAAGAAAAAAACCCAAGTTAAAGACTTTTTGCTCTTTCCGAACCTAATATGCCAGATACTTAGGTCCGATGGAAAAGAGATTTGTCATGTTGACTTTCAATCACAAGTTGGCATGTTCTGCTCGTGAGCAGATGCTTAAAATATTCACAATGTTTGAAAATGTCGAAGGGCTTCTTAATGTTAATATTATTGGGCACACTCATAACGGGTCAGTACATGGACTAACAAAAATGCTTATGCTTACTATTTTACGAACAGGATTTACATGTCAAGAAGATATTGATATTTTTTGTTTATTTCTCAAAACTGTTGAAAAAATGTGAATCCATAGGATTTACTCTTAAACCAGTTGGAAAAATATACCCCCGAATTTGGAAACATTAGAAGATGCTTGTTTGGTGGGAAAAATGTTACCGACATGTTTTGGATAAGAGTACTCAGAATTGGGCAAAATTTACTGAATGATTTAATGTTGGTAATTGGGTAAACCAACAAAAACGATCGTTCCCTTCTAACCCAATATTGGGTATATGTTGCATGGCTCAAGTTTTTAAAGTGTTATCATGAATACTGAAGGCAATCACAATCACTAAAATGTGCTGGAAATTAAATAGCTATTTTGGCTTAATCGACAAATATTAAATGATGTAATTTCTTAAACATTCATACAGCAGCATGCAAAAGTAAATTAATTTGAATTGTTTATTATAATATGCTACATAGTTGATTGGGTTCTGTTAAGATTTCATTTCTTTTGTCATGACAAGATTGTGATTTATCTTAAATGTCATTGTTTCCAAGAGTCATGTCCTCTAACTATATGGGCTCATCACTGTTACATCTAACCTATTTCCGGACAATGATGACCACCGAACCTTCATTTCATTATTTTTGTGGGGAAGCAGTTAGTCGATTTCCATCAATGAATTAGTTGTGGGGTTCTGCCAACCAATCTATTAAAACTACAATGAAATGGAACCCAGCAAATGAGCACCCAAACTCTCTCTAAAGAGAGAAAGAGAAAGAGAGAAGGAGAGAGAGAGAGAGAGAGAGAGAGAGAGATAGGAAAACATAAACCTTATAATAATATTTGTAGTTGATGGAGGATAGTTCCTTGGAAACCACCGTATTCAGTACATGCCATTTTAAAGTAAAATGTCAGCCATTTAAGTCCCTATCTTAAACAGTACCATTTTTGAATTAATACAACAATCAATGGAAGTTCAACCACCCTCAATGTTTAATCTATGTATCTATCATTATAATGAATCTGCGTACGATATACGATCCTTAGCCATTAAACAATATATATACGATTCCAAAAACACAATGAATTGAAATCTCCATTAAAGATTATCACTCACAACATCAAGATGTTTTATTTTAGTAATTTATAATATTTTAATATCCGACATAATGTCCGACGGACAAAAAACGCGTTTAAGGGAATTGCTTATATGGTTTGTAAGGAGTTCGCAACAAAATATCCGCAAGAGAATATCAAATTGATAAACTGGTGTGAAATTGAGTGACCATATTGTATTGCGTAGGTGTTGTGCCGTTGAGGGAATTAATTCTTACAGCATACTGAACACCAGCAATATTGCGCTTATGTTAATCCTTAAAATATATATTCTAGAAATACATTTTATAGCATAAAGTAATTCACTTTTCTAGGAAGATTGTTGTGGGATCGTGGGCGTGGGTCCTGTCAGCAACCCGTCATTGTCTTTATAGCTTTGGCAGTCATATCGATAAATTTAATATTTCAAGGACCCTTCATTCTCTCCTGTTTGTGTTTAGAAAACATGAAATATAGCAAACTTGTTCTGACACCCTCGACTCTCTCCAAATTTGAAAAAAGGTCTAGCTCTGCTCGTATATTTACGTTAACTGCAATATCCATCTTGCAGACGATGACTTATTGCCACGGCCTTGGATTGACACTCGTTTTCCCGCGCTTAAACCAACCACCATCACACCTGAATCGTGTTTGGCGCGCTTTTCGCTCTCACTCTACATCTCTGGTATGACTGCAGATCGATGATGGGATATGGAGTTTGAAATTTCCGGTGGAAACGTAGATGATCTGTATAAATCGTTGTAGAATCTTTCGTTTTTATATAAATAAAGACAACGGATGGTTCTCCAAATAGCATTAACAAATTACTACGTTTTTCAAAAGTGGACAAAGTGGTATTGAATTAATTTGTTGAAATAGAAACCCAAATGTTATTACATTGAAATGTGACTTTGCCAACTTGAAGAATGAAGAATTGTTTCAAAAAAATTGTTCTTGCATTTAAAAAGATTTCCCTTTTTGTGCCTGAACATTTACAAGGCCGTTTACCCGGCTCCGTAAAGGATGCGCAGTATCTTATCTAAAACATTATTCCCTAGTCTTTTTCATTTGCACATGAAATATAGTGACCAGATCTCAAGACATGTGCGATAACAAAAGAAATGATATATCAGATTTGAATAATCAGATAATTCCATGTTGTTTGCTTCAAATTATATTGGAAAGTAAAGCGATAATTCAATTTCAAAAGCTTCTGGTATCATCATGGATGCTATCGTCATGAGCATGTACAAATGATAATAACAATAATTAAAATGATTATATGGCAACTTCTTGGATGCTTGAATATCTATATAACTGAATTTCGTTTCAAATAATGCATTGAGTAATATCCACATTGTAATGGTAATGGGCAGGTGTCTGTGTCGATCACTGGTTATTAAATGGTCATGAAATATTTCCTTCGTATCATTAGAATCACTCAACATGGTAACTACAAACGGAGTTGATCAATGAAACCATTCTGAGAATCAGACAAAAATATTATTTACGAAAGCGAATCTTCCGATCCCTCAAATCTACTACTTAACAGAGAAAGTAACATTGAAAGAGAGAGAGAGGGGGGTGATACAGGCAGACAGAAAGAGAGAGAGAAAGAGAGAGAGAGAAAGAGAGAGAGAGGTGAGAGGGAGACAGAAAGAGAGAGAGAGGAAGAGAGAGACAGGCAGATAGGATAGAGAGAGAGAGAGAGAGAGAGAGACAGACAGACAGAGACAGAGACAGAGACAGAGAGACAGAGAGACAGAGAGGGGGTGGAAGAGAGAGAGAGAGAGAGAGAGAGAGAGAGAGAGAGAGCAATGAGGCATCAATATGGCGAGATGTGATTACTGAGGGAGGATAGAAAGAAAGAAAGGCAGAATAAGAGGATGGGGGATGAATGCATGATATGTGAGACATGAAATGTGTCTTTTAGTGAGCCATGGAGAATCAAAATGAGCCCAAGCCCACAATATCCTTCTTTTGAGAACAACCTGTTTGAAGGTTAAACATGATAGAAACTATGTCCCTGATAATGGACATAGCATGAGAAGATGCATGGACCCTACAACTATAATATAGTCTAGTTTAGTGTTAAGCATATCATTTTTAAATACCGAACGTCGGTTAGCTCATCTTGCCTCTCGGGGCTCTATAATGACAGACGTGTTACATTATGTAATGATAATAAACTCATGTGTAACATTTTTAGTCATGCACTTTAATATTATCTATCATAGAAAGAGAAGGAATACATACTTTTCATTAGAAAAGGTTAGCTCGCGAGGACAGAGGGGGAGATAGAGAGAGAGAGAGAGAGAGAGAGAGAGAGAGTAAGAGAGAGAGAGAGAGAGAGAGGGATAACATCCAACGACTTGTGTGTTAATGGTCGTGACACATGATGTGTGGATTGTTGACGAAACGAGCAGGTTATATTATGACGACGCCATCTGTCTAGTCAAATCCAAGCCATGGAGGTGTGAAGTCAAATAAAAGATCATGTGCTATGATATGAAAGTAGGCGCATGTTGGAGTACAGTAAGTCACATTCGAAGGACCAGGTTATCGGTAGATATATGCATGTATTCCTTTGATAGGGCTAAATGCAAGATGATAATTTTTGATATATTTTTCCTTTTTTCCCTTTCTTTTTCCGTTTGATAAGCCGTCAAGCAAAATGTAATGTTTTGTTGTTGCGTTTCGTGTACACACTACCCCGAATAAAAAAAGGCGAAAGAGAGAGAGAGAGAGAGAGAAAGAGAGAGAAGAGAAGAGAAGAGTGAGAGAACAAAATATAATGATAGAGAGAGAGAGGGGGAGAGGGAGGGATGAAGAGAGAGAGAGAGAGAGAGAGGGAGAGATAGAGAGAGAGAGAAGAGATAGAGAGGAGGAGTGAGTGAGGGACAAAATGCTCTAGAAAACAATTTATATACAATTTGGAACTCTTACTGTTAAAAGGATTAAGTCATTTAGATAATCATATTTTTTCAAACCATTCACCACGAAATATATCACCATTCACATAGCTTGTACCAGCTTTCTCTCAATCAAAGCGAGAAATAAACATTGTTTCGTATTAATTTAACGAGTACCGATTTTTGATCTCCTGTCTTTCATCAGGTTTCTTATGCTTTGATGTGTGTGAATCGTGCAATTGGCAAACAATTTAGAAACAGATTTTGCTTAATTTTCGAATGTCATCAAAGGCTATATCGGGGCCTTTAGTAAATGTCATATGGATCATCTGATACAGAAATGTTGATCTTGCTAAACCATTACTAGATATCGAATTCATCATGATAACTGATGTTTGAGTTTCATTAACCCCCTCCCCCCGAATCTGTAAAGCATTTCGCTCTTTAGGGGGTTATGAAGAAAAGTGCAACAAGGGTTGCGCTGGAGTTTGGGTTCATTTCCAAGAAAACATGACGAACGTTTATTATCATCTTCTTCTTTTTTATAACCATGTGTAATGTAATGTAAGCAAAATTATATCTAAGTATATTATGTAGCTCATTGTAAGCGCCTTGAGCACCCTCTGGTTGGATATGTTGTGCGTTATAAATGTCTGTATTATTATTATTATTATAAATAATGATAAATATCTATTTTTTTCTCAATGAGAATAGGTTTCTCTCAATAATAATTATTTATTGAGAAAGAAGTCTGATCCATTAGATATGTTATGATATATATTTCTACTAAACAAATTGACTCCTTAAATGTGAAGTACATTCAGGCAAATGTAAATATTTACTTTAATTACGGCTATCATCGAAGGTTACTATAGCACTTTTATATTATAGAAAGTTAATACAAATAATTTATGAATAGAGAGGGCAAAAGACTTCGCTATTATCGAAAGTTACCATAGCACTTTCATAGTGGCATCACTCCGTAACTACCGAATATCTGGTATAGAAATGAATACAATGTTGCACATTGGTATGTCATAGGTGGCATAAAGGACTAAAAGGCCGCAGTATCCCTCGATGATAATATCTTTAAGAAATAACAATATTCGTGCTTGTTATAGCCGTTTGTAAAAGTAACATCGAACATCATTCTGTTAGTGTATTAAAGCAACTCAACAACATTGTATGCATAGTGCGACACCTGTCTATTCTCTCTTCAAACCCTCATTTCTCTGCTCTACCAATCTTCGTTCCCTGCTGGAAAAAACACACTCATTCACACTCATTCACAGTGTGAATAACAATGTGAAATCACAGTTCACACTGTGAACACAGTGTGAAATACAGTGGGATTCACACTGTGAATGAGTGTGAATGAGTTTGTTCTTTCCTTTTCCGGTTATCCACACTGTGAACCACAGTGTGAAACGAATCGACCACAATGCGAAAACGCCCCACTTTAACATTGTGGAGCACACTGTGATCCACAGTGTGAAACACAGTGTGATTCACACTGTGAATGAGTGTGAATGAGTGTGTTCTTTCCAGCAGGGTTGTCTACCACTGGACCTGTTCTACTCTATCACTCTCTTTACATATGTCTCTAGCTCATCCTCTTCGTATAGTTTATCATGCATCTTTTCCACTCAAAAGTAACCGTGATTCAAATTTGGATGGGAACTAATCACCAAATCCTGGTAACTACTTATGATTGTTTCTATTTATAAATCCATGTATAAAATTCATACCAAAGAAAACAAATTTTCGAATGGACAATAAGTTCCTGATTTCAGTTTTCAGAGAAAATCATGATCATGAAAGCACCATAAACGTTTCATTTAAAGCCCGTCTGCACGAGTTTGGCCAGGGGATAAGACCTCCCTGCGTGGTCACTGACAGGTGGTTATCTCATCAAATCAGCTCTCAATTAACATGAGAAAAAGAGGATCATGGGGGACCAACAGGCACCGATTAGGCATTTTTCGCTATATAGAGGGCGCAGTTGAGTCTTAACTTTTGCCTCAATCTGCTGACTTTGGTTATCTCCTCACCTCACCTTTCGCTGTTCCAGGACAACATCGTCCATTCCCCCCGCCAGCATGGGCAGGGTGAAATAAATCACCTCATATGCAACTCCTCTAGCTGGCCAGGCCTAATTAATACTTGCTGCTTCTAAACGCATCGTTGCCACCCTGCCGTGGTACGATGGTCACGAGACGATACGCCTCATGGTCGCCGAGAAAATACCAGCTCCGTTCAACCTTAGGACCCTAGCCTACTGTGCACAACCGCACACACCCTATACCATGCACACCCATATATCTGAATACGAGCACTGGTAATGCCATTGCAATGTGAAGGAAACTAAATAAAAATATTTCAAATGCTTGAATATGTTGTATAAATGGGAATAATTTTGCGTTTTGGGGTTTTGAACCCATCAAAATTATAACAACTGACTGAAAATGGTCAAAATTATGACTGGAAATCACAAAAAAGTGGCAAGAACCGGACATGGATTTGGGTACATGGGACTATGCAAATATGTGGCATCAGAACATGGGCCAAACCTGCTAACTATTTCTAGCCATTCTTTAAAAATGATGTCAGCCGTACAGATACATTATTTTCATAAGGCAATACCCTTTTTCATATAGTCTTCCACATGTGATTTGATGGAAACAAAGGCCTATAAATTATTTGTTCACCTTTTTTGCATCAGAACCAAAGCTTCTCTTTAACCGTTCGCCCCAACATTGGCATGTGAATAATGCGTTCGGATAAACCAATGCATGAAAACCGTTAATACAATGAAGCAAACAAGTCTTAATAAGAAATTCAGGGTCTCAGTAAGCTAATTATGTGTCCACACACCTTTTATTAATCTGATTCGATTGGACTCAGATTGAATGGCGACTGATGCAGATAAGGCTATGACGGAGGTAAAACTGCACGACTAACATTTTAAAGTCACATCCTACAGCCGGAAACGCCTCCCTTATAGTCATCTCTCAATTTTAGATTGAACATTAAATGTTCAAACAATTGACTGTGTTTGTCGCCCAGGTTTTGTCACGGAGATTGATCAATCGAATACGATCAATCAAAGGTATTCAGCAAGTTACCAACAAAATACCAACACATACTATTTAATGTACACCAGGCATATTCCTTTCCACCTAACCACCAACAGTGGAATACCACTACCCATGCACGATAACAAAATATTTGGTATAATTTCTTCTTTTTTGTTTGGGAGGGGGGGGGGGGGGGGGGGTGTTAAAATTTGATACCGTTTTTATGTAATGCGAATTGTGTAAAGCGTAATTTGAATTAAAATTACTATATCTAATCTGTGCTCTACCATGCGTGGTGTCTCATGATATATTTAATGATTAGGTTATTCTGCTTTGAAACTAAAATTCACTATAGTGACCATGTCTTTTTGTTTCACGTTATATCCGTAGTAACATACATGTTAATAGTCAACACATCAGTTAAAAATTTCAATCAAAATAAACTTTTAAAGCAAATCTTGGAATTCATGACTTACCAGATGTTAGTTGGTTCTGTGTAGTTTTTTCTTCTTCTAATCGCAGAGAAGAATGGTTAAAGCTTGAAGATTAAACGAACGCTAAACAAAAACTCTGCTCCAAATTAGATTAAAACTTAAAAGTAACGAAATAAGAAATATCCGCTTAAAGTCACTAAATGATTGCCACACTTCCGACCTATGTCTGCGCCTTTCCGTGGCTACAACCAAAACGACTCAAACATACGGTAAACTTCTCTTGGCGGATCTGATAGGTTCTAGGGACACGCAACGCTGCTCAGCAAGGCCTTTTATAACCGCCATCCCTGCACCGTTTCTCTTGAATATGCATTAGCCTGTAACGTGACGTCACACTACTGCTGATAGCACGGGGTGCACCGATTGGCGGATAACTCGAATGTGTGGTTGTATATGTTTGCATTGTTGAGCTCTCTGATTGGCAGTTCACCGTATGACGTTTATGGCAGCATTTTATTTCTTCATAGACTGTCATATTCAATAATTTCCGCGAACAGCATTTAATTGATATGCGGAAAAACTAAAGACAGTCATGCTCTGGCAAAGCGGAAGAAAGTTCGAACTAGGGAAGCAACATGGATGGTGGAATTTCTCAAATAATCCGGAAGAGGAAAAATCTAGGGGAGGTACATTAGGGTAGAAAATGTCTGAATCTGTTAAGCTTTGTATGTATTGCATTGCCCTAGAGAGATGGGCTCACTGAAAAATAAGAATTTACATTCATTCCGAATCTCGTAAGGAGAGAGAGAGAGAGAGAGAGAGAGTGAGAGAGAAAGGGAGGTGGATGCAAAGAGGAGTACAAAGACAGAGACAGAAAGTGTGAGAGAGAGAGAGAAAGAGAAAGAGAGAGAGAGAGAGAGAGAGAAAGAGATAGGGGAGGAAAAATGAAGGGGGATAATTTATAGAGACGAATGGACAGCGATGCCAATTTTTTTTTCTTCTTTCGCATAAAGGAGGCGAGTACTTTTCAATATGACACAAATATTATAACATAAGTACATGTACGACATTGAAATGAACCGAAAGGGTAATACACACCATGCCCCCCGGCCCCCCCCCCCCAAAAAAAAAAGAAGAAAAAAAAAAGAGAGAGAGAGAGAGAGAGAGAAAGAGTAACAAATAAAATAAAGTTTTAAAAATGAGAAAAATGCTTGTAAATATCTATGATTGGGTATAATTATAACAGAAAATGATATATATTTTGTCATTTTTACTCCTTTTATATTGGAGAAAATAAATTGAATCCCTTTAATTTACTCCATCAGTTTTTTCCTTGCATGTTCTTGATGGTAAAAAAGCAAAGATTAGTGAAAACACGAACAAAATAAAAATGTCGTAACATCTGGAGGGTAAGATTTGACCATACAATAAAGTCCTGCTATTTTTGTTTGTGTGGTAACATTCTTCGCCAGCCATGTGAACTAAAATCCATCTTTCCACCCAGTTGACGCTAACGAATTGAGAGTGTCTTTCTTCACGCGCAGTAGTGGGCACGCCGGATACATATACAGATAATTATCAATATCTATTTGCTCTGACAAAGGACAGGTAGTTCTCTTATTTTAGAGTAAAAACTACTCTCATAGAAGATGATCACCCTTACTCAAGGGATATGGTGAGGTCAAGGTGTTTTTGTTTAGGGTTGTGGGTAGAGGTCGACGATATCTCAATTTTTATCATCCTCGCTGCGCCTCGTTGAAAAGGCCCGTTTTCACTGAAAGATTTTGCTCGTTGCCCATATTTTGTTTACTTATTCGATGTACACCAGCCCTTTCTAAATTGTAACAAGATCTCTTACTGTTCGTCATTAAATACAAAAGGCCTAGCTTAACGTTAGTATTTTTGTTCTTATTCAATGTTACACTATTGATAACGAAGAAAATACATTTAACTTTACGCATCAAACTCCTATTGACTATATTGACAAGTAACTTACTTGAGCAGTTCAACCCTTTCAAAACACAAAAACATGTAGGGTATTGCACATTAATCAATTAAGCCACTTAGGTTTATTCTGAATTTCTGTCTGCATTATTTAATCAAAAAAGGTTTTGGATAATGAAGAGCAAATCTTTACTTTCCTATCGCATCAATTGTTTGTTCAAATTTTTCATCATTATAAGAGTGTTTTTTAGGTAGTAGATTGCCAATCACTATTACGTATTATTTATCTTTTCCCGATCTTTTGTATTTACTGAATGACCTACAAAGTATTGAGTAGCAAACCTGTTAGTTTTGTCCATTTCTAATGACAATGATAATGCCTTATACCATGTCTACATTCCAAATGAAAGAGGTGAGCATCGGTTAGGGTTTCACATCCGACTGTAATTAATACTGACACATGTCATTAGACATACAGCTACTGTGACGTCAGCCCTTTAATTAAACAAGTGTAACTGGTCGTAGACTATAATAAAGACATTTAAAATTAACTGGTATTATTACCCCTGCGTGTAAAGAAAAAAAAACTTTATTCTACAATCGTATACTTATAAATCATATGCTTTTTTAAAGTACTTCTGGGCCTGTTTCATTACAAATGTTATTAATGACCAGATAACAAGATACCTTTATTGTTATAAGCTACTGATATCCTTTCATCCGATTGGTTTAGAGGATATGTTTCAACGAATTGTAGGATTGTTATAAAAAGTTTTATAAAACAGTTTCATTACATAATTATAAAAGTAAGCACTGAAACATGGCATCAGTGTTTTTTGGAATGGTGATTTCCAGAATCATCACATCCCTGTTCTTCCCCGCAGCAATGGGAACGCTACCCAATTTCAACTGGCTCACTTGGGAAATAAAGAACAGAGGAACAAATATACAAGTATCCTGTTAACTTTATATCATCCTTTCTCCCCAGT
>JARBES010025835.1:0-11562 GCA_030265145.1 Strongylocentrotus pallidus | reverse complement strand
AGTTGTCCTCGGGAGGTAATTATCCTCAGGGGGCAATTGTCCTCGGGGGGGGGGGGAGGGTAATTCTCCGGGGGTAATTTTCCAGGGGTAATTGTCCCTTGGGGGTAATTGTCCTCGGGGTTCAATTCACCGGGGGGTAATTGTCCTTGGAGGTAGTTTTCTGGGGGGGGGGGTAATTTTCCGGGGGTGATTGCCCAGGGGGTAATTGTCCTGATACGCACTACACACCGACTTCATAATATGGTCAACTCTTGGTCGTTGGTGGTAATGTGCTGCCTCAACCATACCAACGAGCCCGTTAGTATGACTTATCTAATAATGATTATTATTAATAATGTGGTTTTAAAAAAGACAGAGAGAGAGAGAGAGAGAGAGGAGAAGACAAAGTAGAGATGGGGGTGAAGTTTGTGTGATGGACAAAATTAAATGATGTTTGCCTTCAAAAGACAAGAACACAAGCCTTAGTAATATACAAACAATATTATTTCGGAAAGTTTTTATTTTTTTATTAATACATCCTTTTCATTTTAAGAACACATTGATGATTGTATTTGTTCAATTTTTTTATTTTTTTATTATAATGCTTTAACACTTAAACTGTTTTCATTTTAGTATGTAAAACAGTTACATAATACTGTATTATTTTGTTGTATATATGTAAATACAAAACAAACAAGTTTTACATTCATATGTAATTATGTATAAACAAATTAACAGAAACAAATCTTGCCAAAGAATGGAACTAGGCTCGACTAGCACTTGTGCTAACTTCTAGTTCCCATTAACAACTTCACCTAAATATAGTAATATACATGTTTACGTATATATCTTTTGTACATTTAATAGTATGCAAATGTATGTCTAAAAATATCGTTTTAAAACCATTACTGTTCAATCGACATTTACTCTTATGTTATGTATACATGTATCAGTATTATATTTTGTTTGCATTGTATGATTTTCCATCATGTACTGTCATTATTGTGATATGTTGTTGTTAATAAATTCAAATTCAAATTCAAATAATTGTATGATCTTACTTTGATCTGCCTCTGATTTCTGAGGTACATCGAAGATGATAGCCACGCAGAAGAAAATAGCAACTTGCTCTTTCCAAATCATCGCATGGAGTAACAAGTCTGTCAATATTTCAGAATCCGTCCAATAGGCCCATCTCTTGCAGTTATCTTCAAAATATAGCGTCTTTCTTTTTCTTCTTATTCTTCTTCTTCTTCTTCTTCTTCTTCTTCTTTCGTCTGTGCTCTGCTGATCGTCGCTTGTCTTTCTCTGATTGTCTTCTTGCTCAGCTGCTTGGTTTCTCCCTTTACAAGTTATTGCCACTCACTAGTCCACAACTTGGAATGTTCTCAATGTCTACCGTTCTCAATTCGTCGCTTTACGGACGTGCGTGCCAGAATATCTACAAGAAAATTGCGCAAGCACACACATCCTGGTTAAATAATTATCTTGACAATAAATTTAATCTCTATACAAACAACCGCAAAGACAAACAGACAAGGTGTAACTGTATTACAGATTGGTCACGCACTTAACTTTGATTTTGATTTTATCAAGAATTACAATGTAATTTCGTGTAAAAATATTCCAGTCAGAGAATAATTTTTCAGAATTATCTACTTAATGGTTTATTTCCACGGTGTGGATTTACGAGGTCAATGATGTCCAAAGATTGAAACGTAATAACAAGTGTTCGAATCAAACACCAATTATCATGATAACTGTATGATAAGCGAATGCATGTGGACTTTGCGTCATCATTTTGGGGAATGTCTATACGGATATCTGATATAGAGATAGTAGTAGACCAGCCAATCATAATGGGAGGTAATGCGTGGCATCCATGCTATAACCGTTGCAAAAAATAAAACTAAGCAATAAGGTGACGGTAGGGGTCGATGCAGTCAGGCGCCGATCCACGGAGGGGGAGGGGACGACGAGCTCGGAACCCCCACCCCCCCCCCTGGACTTAATAAACAAAAAATAATTAAACCAAATCAATTGTTTTATATAATTTGAGGACCTCGAAATTGCAGATGATCTCGCTCTCCTTTCACACACCCACCAGCATATGCAAGAAAAAACATCCAGACTCAGTGAATTTGCCAAGCAAATTAGCTTGAAGATCAGCCAAAAGAAAACAGAGGTGATGACTCTGAACATCTCGGACCCTTTACCAATACAAGCAAACGGGGAAGACCTACCTATAACTGAGGAGTTTACTTACCTGGGCAGCACTGTCAAGCACGATGGAGGCGCAGGCAAAGACAGAACCGTCTTAATAAAGCCAGAAATTCATTCAGAATACTGAACAATATATGGAGATCACAGCAGTACAGCACCAAGACCAAGCTAAAGTTGTACCAGAGCTGTGTCCTTTCCACTCTTCGGTACGGCTCTGAATGTTTGAGAATGACAAAATACGACCTCAATAAACTGTCGGTCTTCCACACAAAGAGCCTGAGAAGAATATGTCGCATTTTCTGGCCGAACACCATTTCAAACAAAGCACTGTATGCCCAATGCCATCAAGACAGCATGGAGAACATCATCATGAGAAGAAGGTGGAGATGGATCGGACATGTAATGAAAAAGAACATAGATGACATCACACGAACAGCCCTCCACTGGACACCTTAAGGCAAAAGAAAGAGGGGACATCCTAAAAACACTTGGCGAAGAACTGTGGAAGGGGAGATTAAAGACCTGAACCACACATGGGGAACCATCCAAAGACTGGCCCAAGATCGGAAGGAGTGGAAGACTTTTGTTGCCGCCCTATGTGCCAGGAGGCATACTGGGCAGTAAGTAAGTAGGGGTCGATGCCATGCACGTAACTCGTATTACAAATGTTTTTGCTCAAAATTTGAAAGTAGAAAACCAGGATTTTTGGTTTGTTGATCACAAAAAGTATTATCTGATAAAGGAATTTTAATTGATGTAATTTTTATCATGAATTTGAAGTAATAAACCTGTTTAATAAACAATTGAAAGTGGGATACTACACAAGTAATTATTTATGACGAAATGAATCATAAAACTGTGATTTACTCCGAATACGGGGGTTATAAAAACTACCTATATTTGAACATCAAAATAATACAACATAAATCTGTCCACTGAAGCATTTTTCTTGATTCAACGTATGACATATGTTGTCATGCCAGACATTGTTTTAAATAAGTCATTTTAAATTAACCTAAAATAATTGATGTCTTTTTACGGGATGCGCATTTTGAGTGGAAAGCACACTGTACATGCAAGTTACGATGATGACGACGACGATGATAATACAAAACATGGAGACTCTCCCTCCTCATTATCTGATTGTTTATTCTTCTTTTCTTGTTCTCTCTCTCTCTCTCTCTCTCCCTCCCTCCTCTCTCTCTCTCTCTTATGACCTCTTTCGCTATCAAACTGATGGGCCACATGTCACCTCCAACAGCCGTTGTAAAAATATATATTTCTTTAAATTAATTCAAAAGAAGAACAAGACTACTTTTAATAAAATCAGCTAACTTTATTTTCGCCTTGGCAAGATCGAAATATTTATTTTTATGACAAGTCGACTGCTTAACCATGTAAATCTAATATTTATATTTTCCAAAATTGTATTACTAATGTAGATTTACCACAAATTATGGAACAGATAAATATATAAGAGTAAACATTCACACAAGGACAAGATCATTGTAGGTTCCATTAACAAATTACTCTTTTCAATCTTTTATCACGATAATACATTTAAAATTAAAGAACAAAACTTTCGTTTGGCTTCAAATGAAAAATTATTTCATTGAACTAGCACGACTACTGTGTTTGTAGATGTGTGCATTACAATATATTTGATTATTTTGTGTTAATGTACATGTAATTGTATTCTTCGTAATTTGCATGTGTATTGTGTGATTCCTGTCATCATTTTTGTGTATTCCTTTGATCCTTTCAACCATTCTTCCTTTGTGTAAATCTTCCGTCATATTATGACCTCTCCCTTTGTGTTACCCACGTCTGATCAACCTATTGTATTCTGTTTGTATTTTTTTTCTTTTCTCAACCACTCACCCACCAACCCACCGAACCACACCAACAGGAGACATTTGTGTCTTAATTCAGGAATTACATATTGAATCTTCGCAAAAGTGAAGGCTATATATAATCCCTTTTTTCATAGTTTTCCTTTTGAATGTTTTTCAGTTCCCAAGTGGTATAACACTTTCTTCTTTTTTATTCCTTCAAATCTCAAATTTAAATTAAATCAATTTAAATAAAATATGATATGATGAAATTACAATCAACTGTAAAAGTTATTGTATTACTTGGTCGAATATAGAAACAGCAAAAGTCGGGAAAGAGATACCATCTCTCTGGAGAAGTGTTTGCTCCTATATATGACGCATCATTGTTTTAGTGCTTCTGAAGATCGTTAAATTTAATACGGAAATCAAAACCGTATCTTAAAGCCACAGGTTCTATTTTTTTTAAAGCTTTGTTGCCTTTATTCAAGTTTCATATGGACAATTATAAAGAGGAACATAATTTTTCTTACAGTTTAAACATAGTACGTTGTATCATACCCACAGACATATTTTTAAAATATTTTTCTTAAGTATCTAAACTAATTCTGCACATATTCAATCAAGCATAAATTAAATTGTGATACAATTCTACAATTTGGGAGGGAAAAAAAGATTTGTCAATATAGAAAAAAGTAAAAGTTAACGGTAATATTTCATATCGATATTTTCGGATTAAACATTATGAAAAGGAACAGTATAAACATAGTCTCTATGCAAATTAATTAGTTCAATATAAATTAAGCAATCTGAATCATTTGGAACCACTGTACGAGGTGCAGCGCCACCTCTTGGTAAGAACATGAAATGAGAGAGGAAACTAATCTTAAAAGGCTAAATTTAAGCAGCGCGAGATAAAACCAGAATATAACAGCTTCAGTTGTAAACGAACCCACTGCCTCTAAGAGCAGTTTATTGAGAGTCATAGTAAGATACTAGCCTACAAAAAACAATTTTTTTTTGTTTATAAAAAAAGAACAAAACATCATTCTAAAGTATGACATGTATAATGGTAATGGATAAAAAGCCTACAAAAAGCGTCAACATGATTATCCACTTATGCATGCATTTGCAGAGATTACAAAACAGTGGCTTCGTCCTCACGCGTCGATCCACTCGTTGTACTGAAGTTCACTGCGAAGACTCAGCACTACAGAGAAAGAGGGAAAGAAAGAAAAAGAAAAACGCCATCAACAATAATTATGTTGCTTTGGCTCTCTTTTCTGCCCACCATCACTTTTCTGGTCTCTGGGCCTGGATCTCTCATTTATAATTATATTTCTATATTACTGTTATTATCAATACTATTGTTGTTATTATCCTTTTTATTAGTATCAATATTTACATCATTATTATAATTATATTATTATTATTATTATCATTAATATTATTATTATTATAATTATTTCATTACTATTATCAATTGTCTTCTTCTTTTTCTTTAAAATGTTATTCTTATCATTACTATAAGTATTATCATAAAAATAAATTTCATTATTGATAAACATTTTCCAAATTGCTTCCAAACAGTTTAATTAAAAATTCAACTGCGTGACCTATACTCAACCTCATGTTTAAGAGAACTTACTGGACGTAGGTAGGGTTTTCATGTACTTCAGCCTGGTCCATTACAGGGTTCATCTTGCTAATACAAGAAACAAATTCAAACAAATAAAGGAAGAGCGAAATGCAGTTTGAGGAGGGAATAAGAAAGTATTCATTATAATGACGATGGAATATACGAATAACCGGGATTGTGATGATGTCAGGTGAAGCTTGTGATAGTTGTACGACACTCGTTCCGAGTGACCATTTGTATCCTTTGCGGTAATTGTCCTACGAATTTCTAGCCCTAATACTGGACCCAACACTATACCTAAACTTAACGCTAATCCTAAGCCTAACCTACAAGCGGATTACAACTCGTATCCTTACCCCAACATTTTGAGGAAATGAAGCAAGGAATAATTGTCAGCGGGGCAAGTGTCGGACCACCCACTCGACATCCTATACAAGAAATGAGTTACAGGTGAAAACCCATATCTGTAACACGAACAATATGGCAAAGACCATTTGTCTGAAGGTCTTTGATATCATGATAACCGTGCTTGTCTATGTGCCTTTTGCGCCAACAAAATAAATGCAGCATACCTAATGGACGGTGGACGTTTCTTTGGTCCGCAGATCTGAACGACGATAAGCACGATCACGACGATAAGAATTACCGATCCAAAAGATATTCCGATGATCGCGGGCGTCGAAAGAACTGTAGGGAAAGAGGAAATACTTAATATTGACTTTAAAAATTGATACATTGATACACTAAATGCGATTAAGCAGATACAATAAAGAGTAGCTAAGCCTGATTTAGCCAAACGGATTTTTATAATCATGACATTTTTTTATTTGATCTGTAAGGCTATCTTGCGGATGACAAAGTTTAAGGTATTTTGTTTTATAAAGCGGGATACGAAATTTCTTTCATCTAGTAGACAGAATCGAATACCTAAATTATAACATTTAAACAAATATGTAAGGGTCCATTTGACATTGACCTCACTAAATTCTCACCTTGACCAGTTGGCGTCCTTGCAGTCTTGAAAGTTTCCGTAACATGCCCCTTTGTTACGTCAGAGGTCATAGGGATTGTCTGCCCGGATGCCTCAATGATGCACGCCGGGGTATCGCCAACACTCCAAGTACCATCTGATTGGCAGGTTAAGTTGACCACGTGACTTAGTACGAAGCCGGCATCGCACACGAATCTGGCCACGCCCCCTGACATGTAGGTCGTCACGATGGCACTTCCGTTAGCAGAAGCGGGAAGAGTTGGGCAACTCACTGAAGATATGAACAGAATATGAACAAAGGAAATACAGGTACGAAATAGTATAGCCTGCCATGAGGCTGCATGCACGCTACCGTGAAAGTACTTTGTATATGCGAGCGAGCCATTGCTTCGCTGTCATTTGCATGTTTGCACGCATTCGTAATAGCAGTTACTGTTCATGCTCATTGTAGTGTGCTGTGTGTTTCGCAAGCGCTTGTCATAGATCCATCGCGTTAATCAGATTATCTCAACAAAAACCTGGCATGGGGGATTTGGGGCTTGGCACAATGGGGATAAGCCCTGTGGCATGAACATTCAGTGTAAGTTTCAAATTCATTTTCTTTTCTTTTTTCACCAGAACTCACCTTTTTCTTTAAAGCCCGTTACACACAAGGTGTTATTTTGCTGACCAAAGACAGCGTCAGTGACTCGCGCGATCTTTGATATGCCATGTAAGAGTGAAATCAAAACCAAAATGAATGCGAAATGAAAATTGTAAACACTGCCTTGAATTACTGGTGAATGGCTGTTTACTTCCTTAATTATAGTACAGGTAGTAACGAAAATGACATGACGCCTCATGCGCGACGCGGCTCTATCGTGTTATGTTGATAGTATATGAATGGATGAATGTGATTGGTGCAATAGAATGAGGGTTTGTGAGCAACCGGTATGAAAAAACTTACCGAACGATGCTCTGTTGTCGACCGCCTGCTGATACTGCACGAGTGCCTTCACGGAATTCTGGGCAAAACTCTGTGACCCCGTTGTCTGGTAGTCGAAGATACAGAACTGGTTCGTACCGCACACCTCTACCACTAAGCTTTGGTTGACAGACGGGTTGGCGACAGGCTCAAAGACAGGAGTGTAAGTGCGGTCGGTATGAGATTCGTGGTCCTTGCCCAGTTCGTAATAGAACAACGATTTTGCTGCGTCGATTTCCCCTGTTTTGAAGCAAAGGAGAGTGACCAAAAATGCATACATGTATTCCTTTGTAACGCACATGCGTGTTCAAGATCAGAAGCAACGACAGTACGACACTATGGAGGATATAATAATAATAGGCATTTTTAAAGCGCCATCTATCTAGATAATTCTATTCCGAGGCACATTTGATATTACCCCGGCTTTAGCCTAGCAGCCGTTTATACAGCGCTCCAGCATTTCAAGGAATAAATTCCTGCCAGGTACCTATTTACATCACCTGGGTTGAGTGTGGCAAATGTAGATCAATGTCTTGCCAAAGGACATTAGTGCCACGGCGGGACTCGAACCACGTACCTTGCGATCGACAGTCCGGCGACAAATCCTCTTATCTAACGAATCCTGTAATAGTTTGGGAGGGGATGGTCTTTTCGATACCCGAGGTTAAGGAGAAGGCTGGGTTCTTTAAAAGGTAATTAATAATCTAAGAAGTATTTTTTTGTTGTTGTAATGGAAGTCTGAAGGAATATAGTACACATACTAAAAAATGATTGCTTGTCAAATGCTCTCATTCGAAATATGACAAGAAATTCCGAGCAAACATTCATGTAAAATGTGTGTTTAGTATCCAAAACCATTATATGTGTGTGCAGTGCATGTTATGTCAGCAGGATTGAGTCGATTTTTTTTTTTTTTGTATTTTTGATTATCATAAAAACCTCTTAGCGGACGCCAATACCTCTATCTCTATCAATAGTACTTAATAAACTTTTCAAAATAAATGACTTCATACAAAATGTATTACACCGGATGATCAAATTTCAACCATATCTTGAATACCTCACATTTGCTCACTCTCTGTTACTATTCTACCTAGGACGGGAAAAATTAAGTCAAGGTAATGAAGATTATAGACGAATGACTTCAGAGGTCGCAGCAAATAGAGTCTATTTATGTTAAGGTGAATTATGATTAGTGTCAATAATACATGTACTTCGAAATCGAGGGAATGAAAGATAACTATGAACAATATTGACATACATTGAGAAAAAAGTGTTGGGGAGGAAACAAAATGTGATCTTACACAGTAATCCAAATTGGTAGTGCAACTGCTCAGTAGTCAAATTAGCTGAGAGGAAAGATCCTTGAGGAGTTAGGAAATCGTCGCTGGAATTGCCATTCCACGTTCCCATCAGGCCTTGCGTCTGACCCCGGAAGGAGTCTGGAGCTACAAGAAGAATGCTCATGGCCCCCTCTGATGCTTTTAGATTCAACCCTACCCCTCCGTCGAAAGCTACAATTATTCCATCTGTGGTAATGTTGCGACCAGTTACCGAGACCCCTACGAAATCGAATAGAAGCAACAAGATGGGTGCAAAAAAATCAACGATTCATGTTATTGATTAAATTATTGTAAACATCAAACAGTTGATATTTAAAGCAAAATATGAATAAATGAAGTATCTGAAATAATTTAGTTCTGCTCACTAGCTCTTTAATAAGAAAACTATTCGGTTCTCGTATAGCGCATATCCCATTAAACAACGTCTCTATGCGTTTCCTGAGAGCTTTGACAAATTATTACCTGTGGCTTGTGGAAAAAAGGGATCCCGAAGCTTGGAGATTCTTGGCTCGAAACTACATCAGAATTGACAATGGTGCGATACTCCTCGATACCAAGTTACTCGAAAACTGTAAGTCTTTCAACTTTTGAACTGACCAAGGTCTCCTGGTCACCTTCCTACTACTGCTAATAAATTGCGTTATCAGCATCTTCTCGATAAGAAGAAGAGGCAATAAATTCGAATGATAAATAAATAAATTAATATAATACTTATCGCATAACAGAAATACTAATAAACAACTTTAGTTGATGTGCTTGATATGACCTAAGAACGGGAGCGACATAAACACATTTTGTTTTTAAGGAATACCTGAATATGACCATCGAGAAGCTTGATCGAAGTCAATCCTTGTGAAGTTTTGTCCATCCCCGGCTAGTCGGACATAAGCATCAAGAACCCTGCGTTCATTGGTTTGAACATGAAGGACATCACTATCGCCATATCGTACTGCCATGGCAACAAACACCGTTGCATCGGACGTTCCTGCAACGGAAGGTGCAGTAAGAAATACATTTTGATACGATAATTTCTTCCACTAACAGATAACATATTATATTTTCCTATAGAATGAACAAATGTGAAAGTGTCAGATATTACAGAAAGAAAACCTGTGACTACTCTATTCATTATGAACAAGATGAATGATCTGGCGTTAGTTTCATCATTGGGCATAGACAGCAGTGTTTCCCCCCCGGTGTTTCCCGTCTTAGAAAGAATATGGTTAACTAGATGGATCTTCGACTGCGCGCAGCCGAAAATGATGTCCCCGCCATAAACAGATTGTACCAACCAAATCAGACGCAATTACAAAATTCAAATCCAGAGTTTTTAATTATGACTGAAGCATGGACTAAATCCAGTATTTTGTTTAGAATCTAAGGCAAAGATACCCACTCCCTTTAGTGTTAAAAACATTTAAATTTCAAGGTCCTTTAATAAAGGTAATGCTAAGTTGTTGGAAATACTGAAATTTGGATGGATAAAAATTCTGAAAAAGGTTGATATATTATAAGCATTAGACAATTTAGCCCCTAAACACTTCTGCTTTCGGGTGATTAGATAATCCGAATTTACCGGTGCTCCCGGTAAATTTAAAATATTTCAAATAGCGCCTAAGGCCATTCCATGGCAGCTGTAACCATGAACATATCAGAATATGCAGTTCTGATATATAACTTCCAAAAAGGACAAGCAAATCGATTGTAGTCAAGCAAAATTGTTTTAAAGCTTACGTAATATCAGGCTCGAGAGGGAGCTATACAACATAAAGAGTTTATTATTAACAATTTAATCACTTTAGACTCTATTTCAACCGAGACAACGATCATTGAATGTTGTAAAATCGCATATGCTTCCAATATCTTCATTTGAACCAAATTCATGAACCCATACCAAAACTTTGTATTACCTTTAAATGCCCCTTTCACGTAGGTTTGTTGAAAATAGACATTTAGAACCTCTGGTCAATTTCAAGAACTATTTTAAGACCAATTCACGATGAGAAAATTATAATAACTTAATTCTTGTTTCAAAAGTTCCTGTCAATAAATTCGAAAAAAGTCTATCAGGATTTTTTTTTAAATTGTATCTGAGTAGACTCGGAAACGGATGTAAAATCGGATTGACATCGACGTGACAGTAAATGTTAACTGAAGACTGAGCTAAAACAATAAATGGAAGATGTATTTTTTACCAACGAGAGGAGCCGCTCTTGCTTGTAAGATGAATGTGTCAATCAGTGCGTTCAGCATAGTAAATTCACCGTGACCGTTGAAAGTGTACGTGGTCGAGTCAAGAGTTGAAATATGTGGATCGCCATTGCCAAATGCTGCATTGTGACAAAGGGAGGATGAGAAAAGAATATATGGAGATAGGGGGCGGGTAGGGAAAAAAGGAGAACAATTTAGTACATGTTATTGAAGGGGGGAAAGGCAATGGGACAGTTCCAAGGATGCTTTTCCTAGCAAGAATCTATTGAAATTCACTAATATGATATTAATTTCATGCTCTTAAAGGAGCTACACAAAGAAAATTCACTAACAACTCATAATTAGAACAAATTACATATGGATGGAAAGATTTTCTCTTG
>JARBES010025658.1:0-17391 GCA_030265145.1 Strongylocentrotus pallidus | reverse complement strand
GATTCGAACCCACGCCTACAAAGTAGACTACGACCTGAACGTAGCGCCTTAGACCGCTCGGCCATCCTGACTTGATGCATCCAGAGGGCGTGCTTACTATAGTATTCAATAGGTTAGATTGCACTTATTGCACACATCAAATAAAGTTGCATAATAATGACTAAAATGTATGTAACTTAGTTTCAATAGTAGGAATATCTTCCAATTACATGTTATTTTTATGTTATGATGATAATACAATTATTATTGTACTGCTCTGTTTTATTTGTGACAGGCCAGCATTCCATTTGCAGTCATCGGTAGCAACACAGTAGTCGAAGTGAACGGGAGGAGAGTGAGGGGGAGATTATATCCATGGGGTATTACGGAAGGTATGTTATGAATACACGATAGAATGATAGATAGATAATCAGAGACATAGATAGATAAATAGATTGATTGATTATATAGTTACATTGACACAAATATTTATTGGAATGGAAAATTAATAAATGGATACAAAATTAATGATGCAACACTATACAAACACAAATATTGCAAATTTAAACAAATAGGCAGAAATGTAAAAAAAAAAAAAAAAATCAACATCAATTTATAATATCTCTTTACAACTTACAAAATAAATAGACTACGAAGTGAAACAGAAAAATGGAGAAACTCATACACACAACGAACACGTGAAAAATCAGTGCAATAGGTTTCAAGAAAATATAATTATTTCATTTTAAAACAGTTTTTGCTAAGAAAACTTTCAATTGTAAAGTAATATATTATATTTTCTGTTTCTTCTTATACAGTGGAGAACCCAAAGCATTGTGACTTCGTCAAGCTCAGGAATATGCTCATCAGGTATGTCCTATTACATCAAATCAATATCTATTGTATCCATGTAAGAATAGAAAGAAGGTCCATGTCTATTGTCTACTGTAGTTGGAGTTACGACCGCAAGCCCGAACAAACAACAATAAAATTATAATTGTGTCAACCAGTAACCACTTCCCGCTAGTATTTTTGTTTAATGAACATTACACAGTCAACACCCCCCCCCCTCCCACCTCCCTCCCTCCTTCTCCTCGTCCAAATGGAATGTTTTTTTGCAGGGTGTGGCTGGCTTGAAGCACGAGGGCAGGGGCATCGCTAACTTGAGAGATAATGGTATAGAGGGTAACACAAATCCCTCTCAGTTTTCAAGGGGAATTCATAAAAAATGTTGGTTAAGTCGTAAACTGATGGCATTTTGTTAATCTTTATCCGCAAAGTGTACGACATATACAAGATGCTTTGGTTTATTCTCTCTTTTTTTTCTTGTCGACAAAGTTCTGGCGAGTTTTCCCCCTCTTCCAATATTTTTTTTTTTCAATTTTTGAGCCCTCCACAGGCTATTTATTAATATTCTTTACACAAAAAAACAAATCAAGAACTTCCGACGCCTCTTGTCGTGAAAGTTTTGGCAAGTTTTTACCCCTTTTACAATGTATAACGTACGTCTCATTTACATAATCAAAGCATATTTATGTGGTAATAGATCATCACCATAATAATAATAACGTTAGCGTCTTTGATTACAGGACACACATGCAGGACTTGAAGGATGTAACACGTGATGTACATTATGAGAACTACCGTCTTGGAAGGATAAGAGGAGGAGGGACTCATCTCCATCGGGAAAGAAGGTAAGGGTATCCGAGACCTGGAACATTAAACTTGAAAGTACTGTTAAATGAGAGTAACATATTATGAAAACTGTGATCTTAATATAGGATAAGAAACGTTTGGAATTATAAACTCATTTGGGAAAGAAGATAATAAGATGTCAGGATATGATTGACATAATTTTACATTATCAGGTTCTCTTTTAATCTAAAATTGAAAGGGACACAAAAATACTAAGGGCCCTATTTTCTTTTGCGTACGGAATTCTATTTAGTATCTTAAAGGGTGGCATGCACGACCCGGATATGCCTCCAAAGTTCATAACGACCTGAAGAGTATAATTTGGGTCGATATTTTATTTTTTAAGTGATAGGGGACAATCAGTTTTCATTTCATCTTGAAATCAACACAGAATGAAAAAATGTTAGGACAAACACATGCCCTATAGAAATTGAACCGTTGATTGTCTTATACGATTAAACTCAGGAAAAAATTTAACATATATTTTATCATGTTGTTTTTAATATCACCATTGACGCTTCCTGTAATAAAAGAGGGCCGAGGTCCTTTTCAAAATGACTTTAGAAATTACACTAGTAAAACATTCCTCTTCTGGTGTAAATAGTCGTATTATTTTATAGTTTTCGTCGAAAGTGTAGAAATTTAAAAATTCGTTAATTTTCGATTAATAATTATTCAACCATAATTTAATGTTTTATTTCATTTTCTTTGTTTCCAACACAGCAAAAATGACAGGTATTCAAACTGTATACTCTATGTTTTATCAAAGGCCTATATAGTACTATAGACACAACTAACCAATCATAGAATTATGGAGTAATATTCATTTTGTGACTTACTTTATATCGTTTACTTGTAAAACCTTACAAATTCTTCTGTCTTTGTCGATTTGTATTTCTATGTAAATTGGATCTAATAGAGGTTCTTGAAGGGACTAATTGGTTGAAACTTGATAGTGATGTAGAGAATGGTACACGAGAGTAATAATAGTGGAAGTAGATGGAGGAAGGTTGAGACACGAAAGAAGTTGGAAGAGCTAATCTATCAGTTTCTCGTCTTCCAGTATTTCACCCATTAGTGCTTATCGTTGTATGATAACAATTTATAACGTACATGTCTCTCGTTTGCCGAGTTATTTATATGTTTGTCGCCCTCATCGTCATTTTAACTTCCATTTCTATAAGCCTAGAACTAGAAGACTGTATCTAATTAGAATAACATGGACTATACCTCGGATATTCTTCAACCCATCTATTTTCATCCATCGACGATTACCTAAAGATAATCGTCAATAAACAAATTTCCCATTACTTTTCATTTCTTCTTCTTTGTTGTTGTTGTTCTCCCTTTCTTTCTGCCCAAGTTAGCTCCCTGCTTTTTATCCCATGCACCCCCTCCCATCCTCCCTCCCTCCTCCTCCTTCTCTATCAAAATTTCTCTTTATATCTGGCTACTTATTTAACCATTTCGTTGTGAGTCTGTTATCATTCTTCTATCTGTCTCTGTATTCCCTTTGGGTCACCTTTTGTTTTCTACTTTTATGTATCTCATCGTCTTTTCCACGCTTCTCTTTGCATTTGTTACCAACATATCTTCATGTAAGTTAACAAAAATAGACGCATTATTATTTTTAAAGGCCGCGTTGATATATATTTTATTACTTCAAAATTTTGTAAAATGTGCGATCATTGTCATGAAGAATTTAAAATCAAACTGATTTTGGCCTTTTCACGGATTGGACGGGAATTTCATACCCTGACAATTTGATTTTTTTGTTTCTTTTCCAAACACCTCGCATTCTGTTAGCAAAGCATTCTGTTTGTAATTTTATTATCTTGATAAGTGTATTCTTATGAAAAAGGAACGTTTTCGCTTTCAAAAAGGGCCCAAATATTGCTCGATTCATTAATTATAATTTCCGGGCAACAGACGTATGCACCCCCATGTCGAAATTGTACCCGTACACCTCTAAGGTGTGCAATGATTTTATAATGGTAGGCTACATGTATAGATCTTTCCTTTCAAATATTAATTGGCTATTCCTAATTCTCTGTTGCTATCATCAGCAAACTCAAGCGGGACTCGGGAGTCTTCGACGAAGTCGCCGAAAAAGACCGAATGCTGGAGCAAAAGGAAGTCGAACTGAGACAGATGCAAGTTATGCTTGAGAAGATGCAACGCGAGATGGCGGTAACACAGAGAAACTCACGGGGAGGCGATAATTTACAATACGACGACAGGCGATCGAGCACGGTGGAAGTATGATAGTTATAGTCCATGCTTAAAAGTGTATAATCATTCATGTGTAGTTTCAGGAATATATAGTTTATGAATATGTATATAAACGACTTTTGTAATGACTATACAATGTAGATAGTTCATATTGCATCTAGCGTATATTCTCAAAATTGATATATTGCTTTTGTAATTGTTTCAGAGATTCGCTGCTGACCTTTGTTGACTATCCCGACTATGCAGACCTAACTTTGGAATTTTATTTTACCCGTTTTCTATCTTTACGGCTATTTCGTATCGAAAGAATACGTATACCCAATTTTAGTTAGTCTGTTTCGTCTATAGGAAAGATATGTTTTTCATAAAGATTTATTAGTTATTCATCCTTTGAAAAATATATTTAAAATTTAATCCTGTGTTGTATTTCGAAATCATAAATTATTAGCCATCGATACTGGGGTATTTCAAAACAAGAATCAGCTGAAGGCTGAATACAATTGCTTGGACGAAGAAGGATAGATTTATTTATTTATATATAATTATACTAGCAAAGATTGTAAAGAGACTGGTGTTAACACCGAAGAAATATATAAAGATCAAGGAGTATAGATAGAAGAGGAGGAAAGTTGAGTGTGGAGAAAGAATGAAGTAAACGAATGAGATGGTAAGAAAATGATAATGGTTAGTCCTTTTTATTCAGTTGTGGTAATTATACCCGAGCTCTGTTTCATAAAACTTGTTGCCAATAACAAATGCTACATTTGTATGACGAATGTGCTCTCAGCCAATCAAAAGCTACGATTTTAGTAGCTTACAACAGTCATTGTAACTTGTTATTGATAACAAGTTTTGTGAAACAGGGCCCTGGTCAGGGTGATGAGCGCACCACATTCGGTATAACAATGTTGGCTGAAATATAATTAATAACATCGGGAACGCATTTAGATTCAATGGGTGTCGGATATGAGCGCTTTACAAGAAGACAACATAATAATCTTTACCGAGATTATAATAATTATAAGACAATGTTGAAAATTAAGAGGGATGAAATAACTTACAGTACAGAGTCGTATTTAATTTATAAACACATCATTTTTGTAATAATATTATTCACGGGGAACTGGATGCTTCCAAGTAACTCCAATTGCTATAAAGCCATAGAATGGATGTGACGAATATTATGTTTATAGCAGATGAGCAGTTCGGAATTATTTGAAAATTACCTTTGGAATAGCCATTGAAAACAAATATAAATGATATGAAGATGTGAGGTGGCCTCCCCAAAGGCATGATCTTTAAATATATATTCGTATAAATCAACTGCCAATATTTGAGATGCATAGAAAGAAGGCATTAATACATCTTTCAATTAAAGTCATTATCTGTTCGCGCCATGATGGAAGATGTTCTTTCCGGTTTTTTTTAAATCATATATACCGTACAATATTTTAACGTTTTTTTGTTCTATTTTTTTTGGTCAAACGCACACAGAATATCTGATATGATTTTATTCAAATGCAGTTCAAACCTGTCTATAGCAACCGTCCAAGGGTCTTTGTAGACAGGTGGTCTTTGAAGACAGGTTCTTTTAGTACATGTTTCAATGAAAATCCATTTACAAGGGAAACAAAAAATGTGGTCTTTGTAGACAGGTGGTCACTAAACAGGTTTGACTGTATGTTCATATTTTATCTCAGTAAAGCATGATATCTTTTTTTCCCGACTATCTTGTTGTACGCAGCATTATGTAATGACTCTGTGTTATTTCATTTTTAAATGTAAAATAGTATCTATGCTTCTGCTGAAATCAAATCGAAATGTAAAGTTAAAAGAAATGAATGATAAGAAACTAAAATCATTTGTTTAAATGTTTTGTATTAGTTTCAAGACATGTAATAAAAATAACAATATCAAATACATATCAAAAGTCGTGTTTGTTCCTTTATGATGGTGAAATTGGAAGTGGTAATTTCAGTTGTGAGTGTTAGTAACATCGTTTGCATTTAGTTGAAACATGATCAAAATCACTTATTATGCATGTCAGTACGCGGACCTATAGCGCACTGTATACGAATTGTCCCAAAAGAGCTCATAGTACACTGTACGATCCGACTACAGTATGTTTTTGTAAGAAACTGCAGCATAATTTATACATCGTCCTACGAATTGTAATATTTGAGATAATGACGCGTTATGGGCCTCTAAGTCTTTAAGGTCCAAATCGGCACCAAATCGTAGCGCGATAATGTTCGATTTGAAGCCGATTCGACCTTTAGCTACGACCAGAAAGCTTACAATGCAACACTATTTCGATGTTTAATATTCATATTATCATTCAAGATCTGGTACAATTAATTTGCCTAAATATCCTCATCTGGTGGTATTGCAAGGTCTTCCGAGATCGAACCCAAGTCGGTCGTTTAGTTAACCAGCTTTACGGTGAGCATCGTACACTATATACAATAGACAAAATAAAATACAAAACAAATCATGATTCATCTTTAGGCCAGCATATTTATTTCAGACGATGCTTCGTAACATACATGACAAAACAACAAACAGAAATATCGAGTAGAACAAAAGTTGAAGTTATACTTCTTTTAACTTATAGTTAAGGACAGTACAGACAAAAATACATTATTTTTTGGAGATAAATGACATTGAATAAAAAAAGCAGGAAATTTCTATGAATCTTGACTGGAGGAAATAATCTTAAAGACCATTAAAATTAAAAGCAATTTATTGAGAAAAAACCAAACAAAGTGGAATATGAACATATTCGATCTATATTGAATTTGTTCAGAAACATAGGAGTAACTAAACAAAAAATCACTATTTTTTAAATATCTGGTTGCTATCATCTAGTAATTAGGGAAGGGGCAAATAATGAATCGTTAATCCGCTAGATTTAAAAATAGGAAATTGATGCCAAATGTTTTTACATATTCATAGATATTTAAAGGCTAAATAAAACTACAATGATGCCTAGTTACCTAATAGTGTTTGAACATGATTAAGGGTCTTACAAACGTTCATTTTTTTAAAACAGGGGATATATTTGAAGAATATATTAACTGACGCTGACTGCATAGTACAGTGAAAGATATACACAAACTTTGGAAAAAAATACACAAGCAAAAGTCATAACATAATGAAATATAATCTACACAACTGCAACATAATTAAATAGAACGAAACAGCAAAATCAATACAGAAAATAATGAAAAATCTACAAGAACAATATATACCATAAGATATCTACATTTACAGTACAACAATAGTTTAATAAACATAATCAACATACAAACAATCGTTCTGTTATTCTCTTCCAATTCGCCTTTGACAAGTTTTGCTTTACTCATAAACATATCTTCATAAATCTTTATTTCAATATTGTATATACATTTATACAAATCAATATAACAACTCATTTCTTACATCGCCAGTTATACGTTCTATTGCCTCAAAACGGATAAAAACAAGAAAATCTTTAATTTCAAACCATAATTTAACATCTCCGGTATTTCACCAACAAAAAGCATGTATCTCATCAACATGATAAGAACATGATTGGATGACGTATCATCACTACGTTTCAGCCAAAATATATAAATAATCAAAGTGTACGGAAGTATACAGGGAAGTCAAAATGATTGTTACAAAACTCAGCTCCAAAAAGAAAGAAAATTTCAAAGCCAACTAAAAAGCAATTAGCAGGCACTTTCTTAATCCTTTTTATACTCATTTGCATAGTCTTTAAAACATGATATTTAGATATAATATACGCTTTAACCTAGAAGGGATAACAACACCGCGGGTGGAATATCAAGCAGTAATTGTAGAATAGCTCCAGATAATGCGCAGTCTGAAATGTTTATGAAATTGACATCTACCGGTTTGCACACGGCTGATGAAATATAGATCTATGCTTCTAATATAAGCTACGTTCTATAGAAGTTAGGAGCAGTTATATGATCTAATATGTTGATTTAATGACACGAGTGCAGCGCAGCATCATTTAGGTCTTTTTTCTATAGAAGTTAGGAGCAGTTATATGATCTAATATGTTGATTTAATGACACGAGTGCAGCGCAGCATCATTTAGGTCTTTTTGATTAAATAGACATATACCACATTTTGGACTTCTATAAATTCACTTTTGCTCCACCACTATTTGCATACCAGGTGCAATGCAATACACATACAATTCACTGCGTTCTCATTAATATGTAATTTAAAATACCATCAAGTTATCATCATAATTAACGTACTTCTTTCTTCATTTTGAAAATTAGGCCTCAATATGAATTTGTTTTCATGTTTTAAATAAAATAGATTGTTATGATGTGGCTAATTTTTTTCCCCTTTTTTCGAGTCGTTTATAATGTTTCTACTCAATGGTGAGGATAATATTGTTAACATAAATGATGAACTTTATCTTCTTCTTTATCTACAATTTAGTAATTTATCAATTCATTCTGGAATTCCTCTATTCTTAAAACATTTCTTCAGGTCATACGTATCTACATAGTATATCGAGCATTTTCCTAACCTACAGGGGTAACATTACAATACAAGTACTTGGAAAATCCTTTTTCTCTCTATATTCTCGAACTTTTCTTATCAAACCTTTGACTTTAAACCTAGGATTCTAGTCTTCTCTCTTATCATCCGGGACATTATCATATCATTACGTCATGCCTCAAGATTTAGAATCAAGGCACAAACGAGGGAATAATGGCGGGACTTTTCTTTCTTTCTGATTAAAATCGTTCTGTTCATTGGACATTCTGTCTTTACCTGTTCTATATACGTGTACAATACATCAACTCACTTCTTATGCTTGACTTTTATAACATCTAGGAAAGCTCGTTTACATTTATTAATAACATGACAATACCTACATCACACAACACGTATACGTTATTACACGTTGGATCAAAATAAATAATAGTCTTTTATCTATACAATAATCTTTATCTTAAAGCTACGCCAAGAGAAACTTCACAGATGCGCGCGCTTCTACAATTGCAACAATTTACAACTTTACATGGTCTTTAGCGCTTGGTGAAACAGATGAGTACACTGGCGTAAGGACCTTCATCAGCAGCTTATGAGAAATAATATTAAGGGATAGGAAGGCTCAACTAGCAATCGTTGAATGTCATTGGTCTATCTTATTAATTCTCAGTGGAATCAATAGAGGGAAGTACGGGATGATGATTGTTAAGATTTGGTGAGAACTTGAGGATAGCATTGTCTTCATAGCCTGAGTCATGGTTGAGGTCTGGTGCTGTGCGGACTGAGGATGTCGGTGAGATGGAATCACCTTCACTGCTTCGACACGGTGACATGTCAAAGGGATCCATGTTCTGAAGCTGTCTGGTGCTGTTCTGAACAGTCTGCCAAGCCTCCAGGAGATCCGCAAGGATGGTTGGGAGTGAGTTGGATCGGGATCTGCTTTGGGCTTCCTGGAGGCGCTTGTGACCAGAAGGTAAAGGGATTCTTGTTGGGCGACTGTCACGACGGGTGTCTGATCTGACTGATGTCATGGAAGAATGGTCAGGTTTCAGGTGTGACGGAATGGCTGTGGGTGGTCGGAGTCGAGACCGAGTTGCTGTTGGTGGAACACCTGCAGTTGCTCCGCAGTCCCATGAGTCCGGTCGTAGATGGTTGGGTGTGAGTGGAATGTCTGATCTTCGTCGGCGGACAGGACTACCCCGTGCAGATGAGCTCCTCGATAGAGGCCTTGATATAGGATGTTGCGACCTGTTGCTGCTTGTCTTTGGGTGTCGAAGACTGTTGGTCTGCCAATCGCGGGACAGTGACCTAGATCTTGGTTGGACGTTTTCCGAACGTACTCTTTGCACTTGCAGAGACGGGCGTTCTACCGAAGGTTTCTTGCAACCACTGTTTGACCTATCGAGAGATTTCCTACGATCGTTTTGTGTACGATCGCTGTGTTTACGATCACTGGTTGTTCGCTCAAATAAGCTCCTCCTGCGGTCGCTAGCAGCACCAAATTGATCAGAGTTACTGTTAGATCTGTCTACGGATATACTTCTATACCTATTCTTGTTTGTGTTAGATTCAGAGAGTCTTTTACTGGGTATACCACTTAGGCTTCTTGAGCCAGACTTGACACTACTGCCATTAGACTCGCAGCTGCTGGTGCTGTCCACTCGATGTCTGCCATCATCATCACGCCTGATCATCATAACAGGTTCCTCTGAACTGTATAGACGCCGTTTGTCCATTTCCTTACTCGTCTTAGCTGACTGAGGGCGTGACTTCCGCGAGAGGCCACCAGGGGTTGAACTTCTTCGACTTAAACTCGGACTCGGGCTGTATTCTCTTACAGGTAGCTTAGAATCACCCGTAGTCTTTACAGTCTTTCCACGAGACTCCCGGCCACTACCGCTTTCTATTCGCCTTTCATCGGCTGCACCTACAGCAGCCCGCCTGACCAAGTCGCGTGGCCTGCTTGCTGATCTCATGCTACTGCTCAAAGGGTTGCCACGTCTCCTAGTGGGGCTGGTCGGTGCACTCTGGATACAGGATTCACGCTCCAGCTTACAGTCTGCTCCCTGGACAGATTGTGCTCTAGCTTGCTGACGTTTGCGCCTCAAGAACTCTTCTGTCGCTGTCTGAGATGTCCTGTTACTATTCGATGTTGTTTGCTTCGTGGAGTTCCTTCTTCGGAGGGGGCTCCCGACGCTCATAGGCACTGGTTCGCTGTAAGCAGTACTATCAGAATCAGGTGTCACCTTACGTGCGTTGGAACGACTATGGTTTCGTTTCAAAGTAGAGTCCTTTGTCGGGGTGACATGACCACCAAGGTCAGAGTTACTGTAAGTGTCGCTAGAGTCTGGTGATGTCACAAACTTTGGTGAGGAATCAAAACTGTTTCCTCTGCGCAACGGACGTGGACTGTTTCTTGGACTGTTTCTGACACCGAGGTTCAGGCTATTTGGACGGTATGTATCTCCGTTGCTCTGTCGTCGGGGAGGTGACAAGACTGCGCTTCGTGGTCGGACGTCAGGTTTTACCCGACGGTTCGGAGAGGTGGTTGGTGAGTTGGATCGGGTGGTTCCACTCTCTGTAGGAGAGGTAGTACCATCTGAACTCTGGCCGTTGAGGGCGTGGTAGACATCGGATGGCTTCACAGAACTCCTGAAATGGCAAATAAAAACAGGTCTTAGTATGCATTCAAACGGTTAATTCAATTCAAATTTACGCAATTGACGACGCAACGATTTTACATGATTGAATAAGCAAATATAAACTGAAGACATGACTAATAAGATATATCTACGATGTGGAAAATAGATTCTTCTTGCTGCATTAACCAATGTTGTGAACGAAAAATATATCAGAATAAACTTAATCAACTCACTTTCTCTTGGGGCTTCTTGGTCCGAAGTCTGCACCGGCGGTACTCCGTCGTTGATTCTTTTTGTGCGCTGGAATTGTAAAAACAAAAGGAATTTCATGAAGAATAACTGATCTGTATCCAGAAGAACATTTATTGGACTTGTTTGAACATAATGCTACAAGACCTGACTGCCCACTTCAGAATGACTCTCCTGAGGCATTGAAGAGTTTAATATTCATAAAATAGCAGAATATTTTTTTTACTACTGTGTATAACTCTCTTTTTTTTTGGGGGGGGGGGGGGGTTCAATGATCAGTTTTGTTATTTCAATTTTTTCTCAATCAAACTTCTTTTGACAAAGGTGACGTTATTTTCTTGGGAAGACGTAAATTAAGCTAGGCCTATGGGATAATACTCAAATATATTTTTTGTTAGAAACTGTGATTGTTTATCATGAATGCTAGGGCATCAACCTAGCTTTGAACACTTGAGCTTGAATGTCTCATTAGGCTACTCACCTATACATCTGCATGGATCATGTTTGTCCAGGTAGTGAGTCAGTGTGTCCCAGCCTCCTCCAACCCGAACCATGACGTGCTTGCGAAGGATCTACAGCAAGAGGAAGAAGAAGGGCGAGAAAACAAGGTTAGTCAAGTCATTGCTTACAAAACTTACAATCCAAGAAGGACTAAACGTCTTTTGAACACAATGAAGATCAATACACGACTAGTTGTGTCATTCTTTGGGACTGTAAAAATGGTTACAAGGTAGGAAGGTAGGAAGCAAGAAAACTAAAAGTAAGTCATGTCAGTCTCTAGAAGCTTACAGTTCCAGCGGGACTGAATTGCAGGGAGGTTAATAAAACGATTTAATGTCATATCTTACAGCATGAGTCCCCAGTAGTTTCAAAGGACCTGAACTTCTCATAAGGGATAAAGATCTACAGCAGAGGAAAGAAACTTGACAAAGAGAAAGTTTGTCAAATCTTTCTTCATGGCCTTGCAGCCATAATGGGACTAACTCAAAGAGAGGCAAGCAAACTTAGGCAAAGAGAATTAGGTCGTCATGTAATTATTTAGAGATTTGTAGCAAGATAGGGACCGAAGTAAAGAAAGGCAAGGATCTAAGACCCAAGGACTGAAAACTGGTCGATAAATGGACACATTTTAGTCATAGCCTATCATTCTTTAAAAGAGAGACCAAACTCCTGAGAGAGGCTCTACGCGACAGAGGGAATCTGGTAAAAAAGGGACACATTTTAGTCATATCTTTCTTTACAGACTTGCAGTCAAAGAGGGACCGAACTCCTAAAGAGAAGCAATATACGGCAGATGAAATCTGGTCGATAAAAGGGCTAGTCATACCAGTCTTTATAGGCTTAGAGTCACAGAGGGAATAACTCCTGAAGTAAAGAGGGAGTAATGGACAAGGTCGATTGGAAGACATCGGGCTAATCAGATGACCCTACGTCTCGGACGTAATGAGTAACGGATAGCTTGATTGAGTTCATTAGGTTAAATGCGTCACTTTGCTCAGTTGAGATAAGAAATTAGTGAGAACCCAAGAGAGGATGGGTACTTCTAAGGGCATGACTCTACCCCCCCCCGCCACATTGATGTTACACTTTATAAAGAGCAACATCACTGTCATGTACCTCTTAGAGCCTCTCTACGGCATGCATGTGAGCCTGTAGACCGAGAGTTCGAGTCGAGGTTGAAGAAAAAAAAATCGTAAAAACCCTGGAGACGATGAGTAGACTAAACGGCATGACTCTTACCGAATCCCTCCATATTTCTTTTTAAGGGACTAACTAGCATATCGCCAATCTCTAAGGGCCACTCTGTGCACAGAGGTGAGCTAGGCTCGGAGTTGAGATTAATATTAACCCTAGAAAGGATAGGTTCCACAATACATGACTTGACACCCCACACCACACCCCCTCCTATCTCGACATTCTAAGGTAACATTGATTTTTCTGCAAAAGAACGAAACAAATGTTCCTACATGCAATAAAACATTCACTAACTATTAAAACTGTTATTAAAAGATACTACACCCCCCAAAAAAAAAAAAAAAAAAAATTAGCTGAATGATAAAAGTGAAGAAAAATATAAGGAAAAATCAAGAAAGTTTTCCAACACCACAGAACGTGATTAAAGTGTATGTGATATCTGGAAATGGAATGGTTTGCTTTCATTTGCTCATACGAAATATCCTGCACCATGAACATTTCCGATTTTTTACTTGGAATACCTAGCAGCATCATCAGAACTCAATACAAGCACGATATGATTGTCATGCAACCCCTAGGCCTCTCAATGTAATACACAGGGGTGAGATTGGTGACCGTGAGTGGTGATATTAGATTCGGGGGCACAACCGGAATTTACAAAGGACCGGGAATCGCTCTTAACCTTGTGGTATCACTAGCTCATAATTGCACGATGGGCGGGGTAGGTAACTTGGACGCGAGATCTCCAGAAAATTGTCACAAGCTTCGACCTCCACTAGACCTTCTCCCAAAACAAAAGGGATCATATCATGAATGACTACATCGAGGCGAAAATGAGTCATTAATGCCGAAACTGTGACCCAAGGGCGTCCCCGGGTTTCTGATGTTACCCTTCATCGCTTTAAATCCCAACTAATTGACCGAGATGAGAAGCCGATGAAGATGACCTTCGCGTGCTGACTTTCTATGAGTAAATGTTTCATGGGCAGTATACCCTACCTACGTCGAAATCATGTCTAAATAGGAACATTATAGTCTTCTTTTAGTTTTCTCATGGATGTGTCAGACTTCTCAAAAATAAAATGGGAAATTCAGGACGACGAGAGGAAACAATTAAAACACATGCATGTTCAATATGGTGGGGTAACATCGGGAAGGTTGCGTACCAAGTTGACAGGGCCAGAAGAGAGAGAAAAGAGGGCTTGGGAGTTGAAACAACAAAAGGAATAAGACCACATCGAATATATACACTGAAATTGCAATTGGTATCCTCTTAACCCCCCCCCCCCCCACCCACACTCCCGAAAAAAGAGCTTTTGGGTGTTAAAGAACGGTATTAGCATGGATCAAGGGTGCAAATAGCAAGCACGCCATCTTTGTTCAACTTTGGCCAGCAGCTCACAGACAGGAGTATATAAATTTAGCAAAGGAAATTAAATTAGAGACAATAATGAAATAAATTTACGAGCTCAATCTAGTTGATTCACCAGTGTAAAACCACCAAAGAGATCCCTTTTAAATGACGCTAATTGGTATTTAACCATCTTAAGGCACTCATCACTATTATTAATCCTAGATATTAAAACCAGAGCTCAACAAAGTACCAGAACGAAACAATATCACAGAAAAGCAAAAACATGGCCTGTCCGTCATTAAATAGTCATCAGTACCGTCTGTTTGTTTACAGTCCAGACGCTATTTCCTAGGGTAACACTAAAGTCTTAAATTGCACGAATAATTTGCCTTGATGTTTGATATAATCAGATGTGATAGGGTACGGATTAAGAGATCAATTGAAATAATTGAATTACGAACTCGGTATGAGTGAGTAAGCACGAGTTTTCAACACTTCTGAGTCAAACTATTGCACATTGGTTAAAGCTTGAAGTCAATAAGAGATTTAATCAGGGTCTAACGTGGTCAAATCTCGAGATTGATGCACGCATTTTTGAGGAGGGAAGTGTTTTAAATAAAACAGCATATCACGATTTGTATTATATCATAAATAACTTTTTTTTAATAATAAAAGATGACATGCAGATCTATTAGTGCTACTACTATATACTATTTTAAACATGTTAGATCTGGAAGAGACCAACTTATGTGTTAAGAAATACTTGCAAATGGCAGCACAATATAATCTGATTATTTTACGAAATAATGGAAGGATAAAATCTACCCGTTTCGATTTACATGTTCGATTATCAAGTTCAATTTACAACGGCACAAGATTACAACAATTTTTGTACTGAAAGTTATGAAGAAACACAACAATCAAGTAGAGAGCGTTGCATATGCAGAATGTTGATGGGCGGAAGAACACAGACAGGTATGCTAGACATGTAGTCCCATATATTCAACTATATCGGTGGGTGAATACCAAATGTGACGGGAAACATTGATTATACAAGACAACGTATCGTTTCCTCTGTTCGCTTCAGGATATGGGAGGATAATACATAGAAGCACTGCTTCGAGCAAGAAGATGGATAGCTAAACAGGATACAGACGAAAAGGATAAATGAAATAAAGATCGCGAGGAGAGGGAGAGAGGATACATTATGCTGAGACGGGAAAAGGGCTTCTTTTTTTAAAGCTGAGAAAAGGAGGAGATACGAAGATGTATGAAATGATGAAGAAAGACTAAAAAAGGTACACTGGCATCACGGGGAAGGGGCACCTGTCTAATATACCTCATGGATGAAATGCAGATTAACAAGGCCATTGATTATGGGAGGATTAGGGATTCATTGTCCTGTCCCTTCTTCCATTTTTTCTCTTCTTTCTAATTTTTCTATTTTTGTTCAATTTTGGCCCCTCGATTGGAGGGGCAATGCAATCCTGTGGCTACGCCAATGAATACAGCAATACAATGGATACTCACTCTAACAAAGATGAGCGTATTGGAGTCCCCTATCCTGTATTTTCCTTCTGCTATTCTGCTCATAGGAAACTGCATTGGACAGGAACACCTATTCACTTCAGCTCGAACCTGGATTAAAAGAAATAAAAATAAGAATATATAATTAGACAAAAGAAGATTATTTTATTTCAATAACTATCGGATACAATTCATGTGTGCAGCATGGGACGAATTTGGGGCTTCCAGCTGGAGAGGGACGTTAAAAGGGAGAGGTATAGGCCGTAGAGCAATGGTTGATAGAAAAGAACTGTTCAAAACAGGCTATATTCTTGGAATTTAGTGATTGACACGAATGGAATCCATACGTTAATAAGATATTATTAAAGAAAATCACTAAACAATGAACATTGTATAATACAATGTAGTTAAGTCGCTACCATTGCTTTACACTTTACATGAACTTATTTCAACCTTAGGTTACTTTCACTCAAATCGCGTCCACGTTGCAAACACCCGAACTGTTATCATTCAAAGTTCATTAATTATTTCCTCATAACCGCATCCGAATTAGCCCGCATTACGTAATAATTATACGATTGAACTATGTACCATTATACAGTGCTGCTAAAGGTTGAGTACTTCGTGACATTTGTAATCAAATCGTGGCAGAGTGGACTGGATTGGAGACAATAAATTCTTCTATTCATGAATCAATATCACGGTGTGCTAAACCATTCAAACCAATCGACACTGATTGTGCGTGACAGCTAGCTATAGATACGAATCGACAAACGTGGTGGTGCCAAAGTTATCTCATAGATGGAAGTGATTGATAAAGACATAAACTGTTCAAATATGTAATCTGTGACTCACTGTAGGTTATCTCATGTATAGGTGACAATTGCAGGCAAAGTTCTCAAGGGAATGTATGCTAGAATGTCTTCTGTCTAAATCATTTTTGACAGTGTATCAATTGTGTAAATTACTGATTTATTAATTGTTCAAAATGGCAGTATCAAAACGCGTTGTTATTCGCAGACGACTAATCTGTTATCGATATCAATCAATTTTTAACGCGCTAAAATACATCGCTATGTCGTGCTCGATCGCCTTGTACTGAATATGACTTTGGATGAGGTGTTTGCTCTCAAATATTGAATATTTGAATATTAGGCCAGTAATTCCCCGAGGAGCCATGACAATCCCGGGAGAGGTTTGCACAGATCTTGAGTCAACACACCACCTTTCTCCCAGAAAATTATCTTCGGGAATTGTGAGGAACTCCCTCAAGTATTGCCCTTTTGCACATCTTCCTCTTTACCCCTTTCGTTACACGCTCACCACAATCAAACAGCACTGCGCATATAAACTCAGATCCTGGCGGTAGGAGGGTTAAGTTAATTGATAATATAGATATGTAGGTGAACTTTTGACACTGGACATGAATCTGCAATTTTTCTTGTTTAATTTTACGATAGAATCTTTTGAACCATTTTTGTTTAACTGGATCGG
>JARBES010025657.1:2835-23495 GCA_030265145.1 Strongylocentrotus pallidus | reverse complement strand
CTTTGAAAGCGATTTATTCAAAACTAACTTTCTTTTAGTTGCGCGCTCTACCGTCACTTCGTGAAAACAGGGACGATATAGCTACCACAATATAAACAAAACGCAAACTAAAAATAGAGTGTGTAATATGCAATGCAAAGATTGGTTGAAGAATTGAAACTAAAACCGATAGTTGGAAGAAACTCCATTGTGGTGATTAATTTGAATTTTGCCACTAGCAGTTTGCTTTTATGTCCATTAATGGGTTACTCATAAAAATGCAAAGAGTATGAAGTGGTGGAAGAGAGAGAGATTTTGAGATGGAGAGATAGGGATAGACATTTAAAGAGAGGGAAGATATTTAGAAAATGAGGTATATGAAGTAGAGACATTGAAATAAAAATTAGAGAAAGTTATACAAAAAATAGAGAAAAGAGAGGAGAGAGAGAGAGAGAGAGCTTCCCTCAAAACATGTTTGTAGAAGATATTTAGAAAGCAAGGCATAATGAAGTATAAGATACATTGAAATATGAACAGAAAGAAAGAAAATGAGAATAGGAGAGAGAGAGAGAGAGAGAGAGAGAAAGAGAGAGAGAGAGACAGCTTCACTCAAAACATGTTTGTGGATTAGCATATCATCTGTAAATAACATGCATCTGTTATTGCTTGTATAATTTGCATTTTGTCACTTGCAATTTGCTTTTATGACCATTAATGGGGTACTCATAAAAATGCAGAGAGTATTAAGTGGTGGAAGAGAGAGATATATATACATACAGATAGATGGAGATGGAGAGATATGGATAGACAAAGAGCGTTGAAGAGCGGGAAGATATTGAGAAAGCTAAGTGTATGAAGTAAAAGGGATATTGAAATAGAAAGAAAGAAAAGAAGAAAAGAATAGAGGAGAGATAGAGGGAGAGAGAGAGGGAGAGAGAGAGAGAGAGGGCAGAAGATAGAAAGATGGGACAGCAAAAGGCTAATGTACACCAACAAAAAATCAACATATTGTGTGGCAATTAATAGCAGTTTGGAACCAGTAAGTGATTCAGTGGAGAGTAGTGTTTTAGGACATACATGTATAAGAGAGGGAGAGAGGGGGGAAGACAGAGAAGTGGAAGAAAGGGGGAAGAGACTCTGGCAATGAAGAGGAGGAAAGTAAAGGAGAGCCAGTGGAGAGGGGGGGGGGGGGGTCAACTCCATCTTCAACCTTCACGATTTCTTTGATATAAAATGTATTAAATTGGAACGAACCTTAATTAGTAGGTTTATGATTTGGTAGTAAGGGAGATCATGATGAAACATAAGTGACGCTTCTCCAACACGTACAAGCAAAATGAGTCACCATGTTTCTAGTCTCCCTTGTTGCCCTAGGATAGTTTTAATCATAAATCCATCATTCTTGACAGTAGATGGTCATGCAGTAAACTATGAACTTCATTAACGATGATGGATCACATTATTACTCACAGTTTTCTTGGGCATGTTTATTAAGAAATTTTGTTGTTTCATTATCTCATAGACTTTCTCTCTTTCTCTCTGTATCTCTTTATCTGTCTCTTCCTCTGACTTTGGAAGTAAGTTATTTATTAACTTTCATGGGTCGACCCACCAATGTATATGTTTTCTCTCCCCCTCCCCCACTCTTTCTCTCTCTCTCTCTCTCTCTCTCTCTCTCTCTCTCTTTTTTCTTGTGTATATGTCATGATGTAAATGTATGTATACTTGACAAAACACTTTTTGTCAAACACTTTTTGTTTCTCTGTCTCTCTGCTTCCCTTTCTGTCTCTCTTTTGTCTCTTCTACCTCTCTCTGCCACTCTGTATTACAATTAAATGAAGCATGTATTTGTATGAAAACTGAATGAAAACTCTTAAAAGGGAAGTACACACTGATATTAAGTTGCTTTTAATGAAAGCAGAAGGGCAAATGAGAGGAGCTCTCCCAAGATATATCACAGAGTTACCCATTTGTGTTTGATTGATTGCACCTTCAAAATTCTTAACTTTTTTTAATCTTTAATTGGTTTTGCTCAAAAATTTCACTGATTCGTTTCTCTCATTTTTCTGCTTCTATTAAAACCAACTTAATATCAGAGTGGCATTTCCCTTCAAGAAATTAAGGAATAAATGAATGTAAGGTGTTAAGGAGATGGAGGATAGAAATGCACTGAAATAAATGCACTGCAATGTGCCAATAATAAAAATCAATGTGGTTGTAATGATTCATAAAATACTATAATTCAACATTTCTTGTGCTTTTTCCATAACAGACTTGAAGAACGTAACTCCCTATCGCAAAGTGGTGCGCAAGGATCGCGCTATGCTGAAGAGCCCATCTCTACAACGCAAGCTCTACTCTCTGCCTAAGACTGTGCCAGGTAAGAGGTTCCTACCGTCCGTCTCCATTTTTCTATCTTGACGTGTGGTAACCTGATCATGAACATGTCCACTTTGCTAGGCCAGTCTGTGAGCAGGCCTGTTCAGACTTAAAGATAAGCTTGATTTTCGGGAATGATAGAAAATAAATTCTGACAGATTCCAACAAAACGTACACTGAATGTTCAAGATTACAAATAGATAACATGTGCCAAACAATTATGGTAGAAAATGTATAGGGGCCGAGTAATGAGCATAGAAAGATAATGAAATCAAGGTATAAGTAGGCCCTACACCATGTGCTTAACACGGGTCACTATCTGCAAATGAGAGTTGTGGTTTCTATTGAAGATGATTTCCAGCAAGTTTTTGTGAGGTTGTTTCTATTCTACTGGTTCAAACAATCAATCTATTGTAGGATAAACAATCCAGAATGAATTATAGCTATGTTCTCTCGACATACAATGCCCATACCAGAGCTTGAGCATGTTTAGCTTTAAAGAAATCTATATGAAAATTGTATAAAGGAACGTACTTGTACAGTTAACAACTATATTATTCATACCCTTACCAAGTTTTGTAATTTTTAAGGTATGTGAAAAATGTGTTCGTCCCTAATTATGTTTCTCTTGAATGTGGCATTATTCTCCTGGAAAATGGACATTAATGTCTTGCTAAAGAACATCATAAAGCCTTTGAGAATTAATTCTGTTGTCTCTTTGTGAGCTGATCACCCATCATCAGTACCTTTTAACAATTTCATTTTCTTTCAGTGAATGGTTCCCCCACCGCCACCCCACGGTCCCCATTAGCGAACCCACCGTCCCCCGCCCAACCGAGAAGGGGGTCTATCAAGACTCTCGCCGAACAACGCAAAAACTCTGCAGGGTCGGTCAGGTCAAAGGTAGGTCAAGGGTCACATAGAATCCCGAACTTCAGGAAACTCCCTTTGGAGAAATTCTCTTAGAAATAAAGATTCAAGTTAGAAATTTGATTTAATCATGTCATACATATTTCTCATCATGATCAATCTAGGAAGGTTAGGAAACTCCCTTCAAAGAAATTCTCTTATAAATAAGATTCATGTTAGCAATTTGACTTCATCATGTCATACATTTTTAATGATCAATTTTAATGTTTGAGAAAATGAAGGTTTCAGAGAAATCAGAGAAACATATAAAGCATACAGTCATTCGCATGACAAATATGATATAAGTGTAAAAATGGTGCAGTTTATACCACTTTCTCTTCTTAACAATTTCAATAAAGTGATGAACAATTAATGAATCAAATTTTAATAGCAGGTAATTTCTTTTCAGAATTTTTCTTCCTCTATGGTTATTCGTCTTTGCACATTTTTATTTTATATATTATTTTGTAATTGTTCATTTTGTACGTGTTCTATTTTCAGAGTAAGGAATTGATTCGCACAAATTCTGGCAAGCTCAAGAATGGATCAGGTGAGCAAAGTTATTTTGATATCTGAGATATTCCAAGGAAAAATAATACCCAAACATCAGGAGGCTTTGGGCAATTTGCCCCTGGATTGACTGAAAAGGCCCTTGTAAAATAGCCCCTCCACTAATGTTGCCTGGGGTAGGGGTGCAAAACTACCATTGAAATATGGAAACAATGTCTTATTACTCATATAGACATGATACTGTAATAAAACCATACTTAGTTTAAAACACTGGTGCAGCAAAGCATAGCGCAGCCTACATTTCTATTTCTTCCAACACACAGATACATGTATAAGTGAGAACACTTGGGGCCATTGACTGTGGTATGTGCAGATGCTTTTTCTCACCTCCAATTGCGATTCATTTATGCATAAAAATATCCTTTAAAAAAAATTGCTGCGGCAGGTTGCCATATCATGTGCAAAAGAGCCTTTACCGTTGAAAGTATATTGAGTATTGGGTGTGGAATAATCATCACCGGCTTTGAAATGCAGATAGCCAAAATATTCACAGAACTTCAAGATATTCTCTCTCTAGCTCATTTGAAATGCATACCTGCATTAAAAACCAATTCCCAGAATGTGTTGAGGTATATAATTATGAATGGGTCTTCAGATGAAAGTGAGCATGCGAGAGAGGAGAAAAATGGATTGGCACATACATTAAATAGTCTGTTTGGCACATGCATGATACTGTTTGGGGCCAGAAGGGCAGTTATTCATATGCTCTAACACAGAGGTAACGTCCTTCTGGCTTTGAAGGGACGGTATGTACTTTTACTCCAAGCCAAACACGAGATGCTGTGTTCTTGCTGTGAAACCTCATCTAAGAACAAACATGGCATGAAGCTCGGATGTTGAGATGGCACGATAATGTCAATCCAGGGGTCGTGCTTCGTCCTTGTGCCTGTGTGAGAAAGTGCAGATGAGAACCCATTCCCATAATTGTGATCAAGACTGAGTTTAAAGGGACACCAGAGCCCTGTCTTATAGAGAGTTGCGATTGATCCAAATCGATCGCAATTTTGTAGTCCCCTATCTCTAATGTACATGTACATAGTTGCGATTGATATCAATTGCAAAAAAGTTGCGATTAATCGTAACTTTTTATAAGATGAGGCCAGCTAGCTGTCACCAAAATCTATTCTTTTATGGATTATACATTATGAAGATCAAGTGTACATAGGGAAATGAGAAAACAATTCTAGAGAAAATAATCATATCTTATGGTAATTTGAATCATATTTTTACAGATAATATTTCAGTCATAAGTGATTTTGATCAGAATATGTCAGGAGCATAGCAAAACTGTACTACATTCTGTCCAATGAAGGACAAAAGATCACAGTTTTTGTCTATCAATCCTATATTTTGACTCATTAAATTTTAAAGAGCATGTCTGTTACAACCTCTGTACATTTTTGTTGCATGATATTTTGTTTGTTTGTTTGTTTGTTTTATTTTCTCCATTTTCAAAATGAAACATAATCATATACATAAAGTAACAAATATTTCTTCATTTTACATAATTATACTTTTTGAAGTACATTGAATAAGATGCATACAAACACAAATATAATTTCAATGAAAAAAGATAAATTACAGAAAATGCAGGAGACCGCCATCATGAGCGGTAAGCTTGAAATCGATGGCGGCCTCGATGAAATATGATATGAATCTGATACACCCAATTTTCAAATATACAAATGTGATGAACTCATCCACTCATCCAATCGTCTTAAATCTAGAAAGAGAAGGGTCTTTAGAGACAATGTTGTATCATTTTTGCCACTTATAATTTTTTAACAAACATTTTTCATGTTTCACTTTTCTGTATGAGGAAAAGTGAAAATAAATTCTTGATGCTTCTTACCGGTATATTGAATTGATCATGAAATGTATTTCTTCAATTTTGCTGTTGTATATCATCAATATTTATATACCTTTTCCCGTGCAGTTTCAATGGACATTGAGTATGGAGAGCCTAATGGGGGTTCCCCTGTCCCAACCCCTAGGAGCAACATACCGGTAGCCCTGGAGGAGAAATACGTGATCGGACGCATCATTGGCGATGGAAACTTTGCTGTGGTCAAAGAATGCAAAAACAGGTGTGTTTTGAAGGTTTATATATTTCAAGGTCAAGCGAATCTTCCTTCACCCAAACTAACAATGTGAAAAGGATGAAAGCGTATCATAGCAGTTTAGACTAGAGATAACTATTGTAAGAGAAAATAGTTTTGCAAGGGTGAGCGTTTACCAAAGCCGGTTGAGAATTTTTTTAAAACCATAAATCCGAAGTTTTGTTAGCCTGTCCTGCATAACTGCAAACTTTATCAAAAGTTTTTTTTTTGTGTGGATTTGTAACTAATGAGGATGATAATGATGATGATGATAATAATAATTACAATACTGATGATGATGATGATCAGGATGATGATGCTGATAATACTAATGATGATGGTGATGATGATGATGATGATGATAATAATAATAATACTGATGATGATAAGAATAATAATGATGATACTGATGATGATGATGGTGATGAGGACAATCATGGTGATAATACTGATGATAATGATGAAAGTAATGGTGTTAGCTTCTCATCTGCCCCTGTTGGGTGTTTATGGCACTTGGTCTAAATGTTTCGCAATCTGTAACGTTCATAGTCAGTGTGTCAATTAACAAATTTATATGAATATATCACTTTATAGCCAGTGTAACTTTCATAGCGAACCCCGTCAAAAAGTGTTGGTGAACTTGAAAAGCTCTGCATCATATGATAACTATATTCTGTCTTGATATCATCATGTTTTATTTGTGTTTGTTTCTTCATTCCTATTACCGTATGTCTAGATCAACCAATGAGAAGTTTGCACTCAAGATCATTAGCAAGAGGAGATGTAAAGGAAAGGTAAAACTGAGATTTTTATATACCAACCAATTCTGTAGTAATAATATGTTTTCATTTACTGTTATTTTAAAGTCAATTTGTATATTTATTAACCAGTTTTAGCAGTTAGAATGCATGAAATATATTGGACAAGGCTTTAAGTAACATTAGTATTGATAAGAAAAGATAAAACATTGCCTCTTTGTTTCTCTAAGTCAAGCACACATGGTCAAAATAAATAATTTTTTAGATAAGTTTTTATTTATTTCAATTTTTGCCCAATTGTATCATTCTTTAAAAAAATTGTTGTTGTTATGTGAACAGAGATCAAGGTGAATTTGACTTATGCCACATTTCATTGTATTGTTTCCATGACAACAGGAAAAGATGATAGAGAACGAGGTTAGCATCCTACGTCAGATGAAACATCCCAATATTATCCTCCTGGTAGAAGACTTTGACTGCCCCACCCACCTCTACCTAGTCATGGAACTTGTCAAGGTAAGGGGTCATTTTAGGGTCAAGTAAGGGTCAATTTAGGGTCATTGATAATTAAAAGTTTAAGAGAGATGAAACATCACAACATCCTCCTGGTAGAAGACTTTGACTGCCCCACCCACCTCTACCTGGTCATGGAACTTGTCAAGGTAAGGGGTCAAGGAAGGGTCAATTTAAGGTCGTTGATAATTAAAAGTTTAAGAGAGATGAAACATCACAACATCCTCCTGGTAGAAGACTTTGACTGCCCAACCCACCTCTACCTAGTCATGGAACTTGTCAGGGTAAGGGGTTATTTTAGGGTCAAGTAAGGGTCAATTTAAGGTCATTGATAATAAAAAGTTTAAGAGAGATGAAAAATCCCAACATTATCCTCCTGGTAGAGGATTTTGACTGCCCCACCCACCTCTACCTGGTCATGGAACTTGTCAAGGTAAGGGGTCATTTTAGGGTCAAGTAAGGGTCAATTTAAGGTCATTGAAAGTTTAAGAGAGATGAAAGATCCCCAAATCATCCTCCTGGTTGAAGACTTTGACTGCCCCACCCACCTCTACCTGGTCATGGAACTTGGAAGTATGGAAGTATTTGATATCAAAATGTTAAAAAAAATGTGGGCTTTCCAGGAAACACAAAGACTTAACTCCACCAAACACCCCTTTGAAGTCAATGGCTGGTGAAACATAGACTTAAATCCTTAAGGCCCTAGTGCTCAGTGACACATAAACCACTTTTTCTCAAAATGGCCAAAATAGAGTTACGTCTTTGTGTCACTGACCCCTCGATATGTATGATGTACAAGGCAGCTCCATGTAGAATTGTATTTAGGAGTTATTCTTATAAGTAGATGAGTGTTTCATTGTTTTGTTTTACAGGGTGGAGATCTTTTCAATGCCATTTCGACCACCACCAAGTACACCGAGCGGGATGCCAGCTGCATGGTCCACAATCTGTTTAGCGCCCTCTATTATCTCCACTCCATGAGCATCGTCCACCGCGACATCAAGGCGGAGAACCTCCTGGTCTGCGAGCACGAAGACGGGACCAAGTCCCTCAAGCTGGGTGACTTTGGTCTGGCTACCGTGGTCACCGAGCCGCTATTCACCGTCTGCGGAACCCCCACATACGTGGCCCCCGAGATCATTATGGAAACAGGGTGAGTGTAACTTGTTAACCCTTATGTTGCCACCGAGCAGATCGATGTCACAGATGCAATTTGGTGAGACAAATTTCCAACCGTAGTAATAATATTAATGATGATAATGGTGATATGAATAATAACAACAACAACAACAACATTTATCCCTAAATGTACTTTGCAGCCTTAGGGTGATACGTACAATAGTTTTACAAGAGCATTTACTTTTGCCATTATTCATCTCCCTTCTTATCGTTTGTCACAATTCTGTAATGTACTGGCCGTTACTAATGTTCTGTATTACTTTTGTATCTTGTAGGTATATGTTGAAGGTTGATATATGGGCTGCTGGTGTCATCACATACATCCTTCTCTGTGGCTTCCCTCCATTCAGAAGGTACGTGAGATTGATAGCAGGATTCAGTTGACATCTCTATACAGTTATTTGTGAGAGATATCGCTGAAAAAGAGATGCAGATTCGAAAAAAACTCCTGTAAAAAACAGAAGTGAACTGTACATCTGCTGTAATTATATGCAAATTATATTGTAGGGAAAAGTATATCTTGTTTCACTCATGTTGCTTGACCCTTCAGTTTGTATAGTCCCGGGACCAACTTTGTTAAGAGTCAAGAACTGCAGAGTTATTTCTTGCAATACCTATCTCTTTTTATAGAGATGTGATATATATCAAACTAATTGGGCTGCTGAAATTTCTTATCAATCGCTAAAGTAACGAGACAGATCAAAGGAAACCATTGGTTAAATTGTTCTAGCATGATGGCTTATGGTGGAGGGTCGTTCAATCACTTGAATCTCAATCCAAGGGTTAGATGTATCACTCCTAGCTCGGCCACACTATCATCCATTGGCAAAACATTAATCCACATTTGCCACTCTCCACCCAGGTGTAAATGGGTAGCCGATGTGCTAGAGTGCAACATATTTGGCGCCCAGCTATGACCGGGATATTATTGATGGAGGGTCATAGCATGATGGACATTGCGCTATATAAGAAATCACCATTAGTATTATTAGTATGGAGGACAAGAAAATCAAGACTTAATAAGCCAAATATTGAGACTATATGCTCACTGCATCGATATGAAAATTGCCTGTAGAAGCAGTTTATGTCTTTTTGGTAATCAATTTAGTGTCACCTTTTAGCGACGTTTTATTTTTATACCTCTGCAACCGAAGGTGGTACCAGATGCATATTATCTTTTGATCAAGAATGCCCTGAATAACAAATTATACATGATCATATAGGCCGTTCATTGTGCCGTTTATAAATAAGAGCGATTTTAATCAAAAACAACTGTTATGGTCTCTTAATTTGCAAAGCAGAATTAAATTGATGATCGCTATAATACAAATTAGCAATTTTTTATTGCTTTTTCATTAATAATCATTTACACTGTTACATTTAATATACATTTATATTACTTTTTGACTACGAAAGAGTGGGAAATACCAAAAAATTGTTGCCAAATTTGAGGAGGAAAATCTTAATAATGTAGACTTCCAAAAACTCTGAACCTTGATAGGTTATAGAAGATAAATTATCCAACATTACACCTCTTTGATCCCCCCCCCCCCTCTCTCTACAGCCAAACCAACAATCAGGAGGAGCTCTTTGATAAGATTGTGGCCTGTGACTTCAGCTTTGACTCGCCCTACTGGGACGAAATCTCCATCTCTGCCAAAGACCTCATCAGCGGCATGCTAGAGGGCGACGTTGAGAAACGTTTCTCTGCCGTCGATGTCATGGATCATCCTTGGGTCCAGGTGGGTGTTACGTACCCTCTCTTCTCTTTTCACTTAGCTCCATTACATATTTTCACAATAAAAAGTGGAAAATAGTGGAAAAAGTTTGCTTTATATCATTAATTTCATTTAAACACAAAAATAATGATTAGAAAAACTATTTTTTCCTTTCTGAAGGCCCTACAACAGGCCTGTTTAAATTTGTAAGTTGCACATATTTATTCACATCTGTCATGGGTTAGTTTGATCATACAGGTTGGTGATTAATGAGAACATAGTTTTCACTTCACTGGCATAGTACAGCTGTATATAATTATCATTAGACCTGAACATTTGTATTTTCGATCCTAATATATATGCCACCATAGGTATACTGCCCATCCATTTCTACTGCTGTTGATTCCTGAATCATGAAAGATCTATATCTCCTTTTGGTCACTTTTTTCTTCATGGCTCTATCTAGGAAGCACAAAAAGTAGGGCCTGTCACATGCCGCAATATCAGATGCTAAATCATAATGCAATGCTATTAACATAATCAATTTTGTTAAGAAACTGTAAACATGATTTGGTACTCTATGTTTCAGCATTTTAAAATTTAGTATAAAAAAATTATAAAGCACTGATGTTGGAAATATCAAACCACTCTTCATTGAATAATATTATTTCTCATAACAAATATTTTACATTTCAAATATTAATCTTCATATTTCATGCGAGCTGACACAAAATGCTTACCAAACATAGTGAAAATGATGCATAATGACCAAATACACCTGTGCATATGAATACTAGTGTAGGTTTAGTCACTTGCATTAAATGAACACTGCCATTTTCACCAAAAAGCTTCCCAGACATAACAACAAATGATGCTTATAAATTGAATTTGTTCCATTGTTCTACCAAAGTAGGTAGAGAGTTAAAGGCATTGCAAAATACTGTCATAATCATCATGAACACTTGCTATCATGAATATAACCCATTCCATTCACCATGCTCATCGCACATCATTCTCTTTACTCCATATTCCACTTCACAGGACGATAACGCCATCAACCGTGACGTCCCGATCGACGTCTCCCATGAACTCAGTGTGAACTTTGAACTCAAGGGCAAAGAGTCGAGCAGTGCTGCTGGCATTGCCGTTATCACCGTACGCATCTTAATTGTCTCAATCTTAATCAATCTTTCCGATTCCCCGGGGGGTATCACTTCTTTGTGAACACATGATCGTTAGAAAAATTGTGTGAAAAGGGGTAGTTTGGGGGGATATGTTCACGACCATTTCAATTACTGTTTGTGATTTTTAAACAAACATATGCTAGGTTTTGGGGGAAAGATAAAGAAATTTCAAGAAAAGGGGGTCATATTTTCACAATGTTTGCAAACATGTGGATGGGTGTGTACCTGTTTTTATGAAGACAGGTTATTTTTTATGAATGTGTATATACTCGATCACCTGAAAATGAAGTTATATTTAAGGCACATTTTTTTTGGTGGAAAATGACAGAGGAATGCAAAATAGGGGTCCATTTTAGAATATGCTAATGATCATATGTTACATCGTTGAATATGAAGTGACATCCCCTGGTTTGATTCACAAAATTCATTCTTGCACTGACCGATATGTACAGTCAAACCTGTCTGTAAAAATCACCAAAGGGAAACGGAAAAGGTAGCCACCGTAGACAGGTGGCATTTCTAGGAAAGTTGTATATTTCTTATAATTGTTGATGGATATTTCTTTAATTGTGGCTAGGTAGGACGAACATCATGGCTTGTCCTACCTAGCCACAATTAATGTATGCAATTCGCATTCTGACTGTTGAAATACACTTATTTGTAACAGGTGAATGAAATAGTTTGTAACATGGCACCCAACAAAAATGTATGCATTAAATTTGATTACATTACAAAAATGGTACATTTAGGTGGCCATTATAGGCAGGTTTTTATACAAAGAAATGACCACTGAAACAGGTTTAATTCTATTTTCAATCAGTCTATTGTAATATTAATCTTTTCATTGCCAAGGGTGGTTTATCTTGCCATTGATTATAAGATGGTAGGTACACTGCACTGTACGATTTGATAAGGGCTGGGAACACATTGTGGCATTTTATTCCATTCCATCAGAGATACTTGATACTTATTCATCATGAAACTGACGATTGACCTCAACATTTGCCAAATAAGTTTGACCCACAATGTCTGCTTCTAGAGCTGATTGGAATTGTTGTGCAGGAGGTAGAACAAGACGTTATTTCAGTCGTAAGATTATGTATAAAAATCAACAAATAAGGGAGATGGAACTGACCCCTTCTTCATCTTCTTCTTCTTCTGTTAATCTTCAAGGGCTATGCAGCCTATCATGATGATCTGTAGACAGATTACCAGTTTTGTCTCACTTATTCACTGATAATCATGTTATCTTGATTTTCTTCATGTATTTTGTTGATATAACTGTTTTATCTCTTTAAAACTTGTACCATAAATTTTTTTAATTTCTATTTTTTTTTCTGTGACAGGCTACAGCACTGGACAAGGACAGCAAGTACTTCCAAGGGCGTCGCCCAAGGGAGGGGGCTGAGGGGGCAGAGGACATACCCCGTCAAGATGAGCTTGCTTTCTAGATACCCCTATACCACCACTCCCCAATCCTCTTCCCTTCGTCAACTCTCACTGTCAGCTCTCCAAAGATCCTATCCTCTCTTCGCACTCATGGAACTCCATCCTATTTCAAGGCATTGTGTGCATTATCAACAAGGAATATGTCAATCACTTTGTAACCAGATTGGAATATGATGATGATCAGTGTGGCCTCTTCTGGTGTAAAGAGGTGCTTCTGGTCTCTATTTGAAGGAGGGAGTGGGAAAGATGAAAGTGTGAAGGTTAAAGCCCCACTGCACTAGTTTGGCCAGGAGGGATTAGACCTCCCTGCATGGTCACTGACAGGTGGTTATCTCATCAAATCAGCCCTCAATTAACATAAGAAAAAGGGGATCATGGAGGACCAATGGTCACCGATTAGGCATTGCTTGCTATATAGAGGGCCTAAGTAGCTATAAGTAGTGCAGTGAGGCTTTAAAAGGTTATTCCACATATCCATAAGTATTAATAATGTTCATTAGCTTCTTTTTTTTTTACTTGTTTGATCAGGGCCCTGTTTCATGAAACCTGTCATCAATAACAAATGCCACAGATCTATGACAAATCTGCTCATAGCCACTCAAATATAGCGATTTCGGTATTTTATAACAATTATTGTATCTTGTTATTGATAACAAGTTTTTATGAAATGAGTCCCTGTAGTACTGAAGTTGGTGCGGAAGAAAAAGTTGATAATACATGTAGTATTCATGTAACCAGCAGGTTTTACATTCAATAATTCCGTAAATACTATGTATGTGAAACCTGTGAAAAGAAATTGGTTAATAAGGCAAGAATCTTTACCTTACATCACAAATTACTGAAAATGTACTGAAACTAGCAAGCTTTTAATATAAGAATGACCTATTCTTATTCAAAATGTGCTAATATTTAAGAGTGTACAAACACTTAACATTCCACCAGAAAGATTTCCATGTATCACTACTTAGTACTACTCAAAACAGATTGTCAGTACTTCAATTTTGTAATTCTTTACGTGCTATCCTAGAACATAACTATTAATAGTGAATAATCGTGAATTTTTGTACTATCTTGTTAATTGAACATAGCTTCCAGTACCTTGAAACTAGAGCAATGTAATGTTGAGCTCGACAATATACACTTAAAGCCCATCTGTACTAGTTTCGCAAGGAGGGATTAGACCACCCAGGGTGGTTACTGACAGGTGGCTTTCTCTTCAACTCAGCTCTCAACTAACATAAGAAAAAGAGGATCATGGGAGACCAATGGTCACCGATTAGGCATTGGTTGTCGAGGGAGCAAGTAGCTACAAGTAGTACAGTGGGGCTTTAAGCAGTCCAAGTGATAAGCAATCATATCATCTCAATCATCCGTACCTCAAAGTTATTTTGCAAATGAAACAATATATCTCAACGTTTTATTTTAAATCAAATAATTGAAATATCTATTTGTATAGAAACCTGCATCTACTTTTAATGACTTTCAGCTCCATGAACATTGCAGTTGAGTGTCTTTTAAAGTTGCTCATGCGTGGGTATATAGAGGGCAGCACACGGATGTACGCACGAGAGCGTGATACCCCTTGGCTCAGTGTTATGTAGTGATCGCCAAGTTGCCTACTTCATGAATGACTATACCCACACATGAACATCTTTAATATCATATACAAGCACTGTTGCATATATACATGCAATTTTTTGTTGTGAACAGCTGAGAAATATTACTGGATTTGCTCAATGAAACACTCTAGATGTATCGCATGTAACGTCTGTTGCCCATTTGTACATATATTTATATCCTTATTATCCAACAATGACTAGTATTCTTGGATAATCATTGAAATTAATCAGATTAACATTGAATTGAAAATAAATATCACTGCATCAAACATTTTGTTGCAAAGAACATAGACACTCATTGAAATTAATCAGATTAACATTGAATTGAATCGATATCTCTGCATCAAACATTTTGTTGCAAAGAACTTAGACAATCATTGAAATTAATCAGATTAACATTGATTTGAATCGATATCTCTGCATCAAACATTTTGTTACAAAGAAGATGATGACTTATAAAGTGCTAGCTGACAGACTCAACAGTGCTAGCATACGTACAATCCACCTAAATATTTTCTATGCACGCAAAACATTTCAAGACTGGCTTAAATTAAAGTTGTATTAATTGCATGCTCAAAGTTCCCTCATCGAACGAAGTTGTATCCATCGATTTTGCTGATCCGCTTGCCGCTGGGGTTTGGTGTATAACAAATATGTATCTTGCCCCCTGGTAGATGATTTATGTTTTAGTAGTGAATAGGAACTCTTGTCTACAGCAAGAAGTAGATGTTGGCAACATCTTTATTATCATCATCATAGTCATCAGAGTTTTCATCATTGATATCATCAAAGTTATTATTATCATAATCATCAATGTCGCCATCATTATTTTTATCATTACTGTCATCTTCATTTTCTTCATTATTTTTATCGTTATTTTCATCATCATTTTCATCACCATCATCGTCATCGTCCTCATCATCATTATCTTTATCATCATCCTCATCATCATTACTCTCATCTTCATCTTTACTCTCATCCTCATCATCTACTTTCCGTCCACTTGGAGGCAGTCCAGATGTTCTGTGTCGGCCTCAAACTATTGCGGATTTCTGGGCATTCATAACTAGTAGAGTGGAAATCAAATCCAATTTAGTTGTGTCGTGAAAGTTAGTTTAGTAGCATCTGACAAGAAAAAAAGAATAGAAAAGCATTTAACAATTTTTCGCCTCAAGTTATAGGTCTGGTATCTGCATAGATTTTATTCTGACTACTTTAAATGGTTGGCTATGTCTGTTTAAACGTTTTAATTCCAACAATTGAAAAATTCTTCTTTGTGTGCTGTTTTTCAATCTCTTATACAGAGATGAAAAACTTCAAATGACATTATTCAGGAATATTCCCCTTTTTTATAAGATGCCTGACCACTTACGGTACATGTACAATTGAGAAGAGAAACATTATCCATTATACATTTTAGTGAATTAAAGTTAGGTTCAAGACTTTTGTTACACCAGTTTAAACAGGCAAGTTCACCAAAAAAAATTCACTACTAAAAGTGAAACAAAGCAGGAAGCCTGCACGGTTGTCATGAAAATGAAATGACTGAAATATGTAACCGATTGTAGTCTGCTGCCAGGAAGTCTTTTGAGACATTTTTTCAGGATCGTGATAGTTATTATTTTTCTTTTTCTTAGGGTGCTACGTGACTGTTTCCTATCAGAAACATTTATTTTCATCAAACACATCAAATTTGCTAAATGGTCAATTTCGTAAGGGTACTTGGTGGAAACAGATTTTATTCTTTTATTCTGACTTGATAGACAATTTCATTGCACTTTAAAATATGTTATTCATTTTGGAAACTGGTTAAAGATTGAATAAAAATGTTATTCAACATTATTTCAAACAGATACTTCCTTTTTTAATTCTTTTTTTTTCCACTGTGAAACACTGAAAATACCACTTATTATGATATGTCTCTTTCATTATAGAATTAGATGTTACTCGTGGAAGTATATAGAATAGTTAGATTTTATAAGAATGTGTTCATTTGAATTTCCTTTCCAAGCACTAATAGGAATTGGAATGTATATATTCACCATTAACAATCATTTCATTAGAACAATAGGTTCAGGCATCAGATACATGTGGCAAATGTGTGCTATAGTAAGTAGAATACTATTTACAAAGTAACTGAGGCTAACTACAGCAAACTTTCATCATTTTATTTCAATATCTAAAATGAGTTGCTCTATATGTTTGTGTGAAACAATGATGTACTTATACATACATGTGTTGTCTGCAGTGAGCCAGTTTGGCGTTAAATCTTTGTACACTCAAATGTGAGTTCTTTTATTTTGCCCTATATGCAAAGCATACATATTTATTTTTCCTGCCTGTTTCACTGTAGATAACCTTCTGTCAAAATAATGTACATATTTAGTAATTGTATACTTCTGTGTGTGTGTGTATAACCAAAATGCAAATTCTAGCTGTGGAATTCAAATTCCAGAGAATAAAAATCAGTAAATTGTATTCATGTATTGCTATAGAGTAGATTTTGTTTTGTTTAACCTCTCCTTTTTTTTCATTCTGAGAGGCACTATTGATCGAATTCACAGTGTGCATTTTTGTTTTCAATTTTCAAGAAGGAAATATTGTTCCCCAGGATTCAAACTTGAGGGTATTAGATGCAGTGTATATTATACACTTCATAAATTGTAAGCTATCGTTATCTATGTGGCAACTACTTAAAATTTGTCTGAATTATGGTCAAGACAATATTATTTCCTGACCAATCGAAACACTTATTAATGTGCTTATGATGCAAGAATTTTTTGTTGTAAATGTTCTTTCTTGATGTTTTTGCAGATTATTTCAAATGGAATAGCAATTTGATGTCAAGCTATAAAGCAAATATTCTAACTTATTTGTATATATACATGTACATATAATACAAAAATGCAGTTTTGCATGTGAAAACGGAGTGAATTAATGAATCTTTGAGTAGCAATTTATTTGAATGAGCTGACATTGTCTTCTTATAGGGAACGTGTAATTTATTTTTGCTGTATCTTTAATAGAAAAGAGTTGCAGCTTTGACACAAAGTACTATGAGATGAGCACAGTTGTAATGATGCATGCTCCATTTTGAAAACCTTTCCAAACTGTCAGTCGATCTCACTCAGACAGGATTTGTGTATTGAATAATCATGAATGTCATGTCGATGGTACTTGTAATTATTATTGATAATTATTTCCATGCAGCTTTTGTTTTGTTAAGTACAAAGTGACTCATGGCTTTTCCAACGTTTCTTATATTTTAAGAATTTCAAGTGACTTTTCGAAATGATGATATATGTATAAATGACGGGACAGAACCTTTCACACAGTGCTGAACAATTTTGTAAAAGATTTGAGATTTTTCATATAGAAAGTGTTTTCAAAAACCCAAATCATTCTGTGTTTTGGATACCAAAAAAGTGAGGAGGAAATCTGAAAATACAATTTGTTCACATTTTTGTTTGCTATGTACAGACGGCTGCAAATTATTGTACAGTAGTCCACACATTTCCGCTAGCTTGTCGTGAAACAGTAGGGTGAAATCTGTTATAGACTCAAACATTTTTACCGTGCAATTTTATTTATCAAAATTTGTTTGAGTTTGCGGTTAAGATGTAAATGTGACATATTAGCTCGCGTTCACTTAGTTTGTAATAACCCAAGATACAATGTAAAATTTAGTCAATGCATTAATGTTAATGTATCGTTCTGTTTAAAAAGGTTAAATATGACACTCTTGATGATGTAATGGAAAATATGTCCAATTTCACTGCCATAAATGTTAGCATGTTGATGCCATTCAAAGAAGATGACAATGTTGTTTTGACTTACGGGGAATGAGAACGGTTTTATGTTTATGTAATATTGATGCTTTCCAGGCAGCCTATATTGAGCATAAGAACTAAATACTAAATGCGGATCTACCTTCGATCTCTCTTTTTGAAGCACCATATTAGTGTTGATTGTTATGAATGATTTTGTTGTACATTTCAAAGACTGTTGAACTCTAAGTTTATTTTCTTGTTCTTTTTGTCTTCCTACCCATAGATTTTGTATTTTTTGTTCCTGTTAATGTTTATCTGTTCATGTTTGCTTCCTGACTGACATTTGTAATGGTCATGAATTGTTTGTCAACTCTAAGTAATACTTGTGTGCAACTACATTTGAAACATCAACCCAGGGCAATTTGCCAATTTTGAAAGCCTTGTGCGTCACCTATTGAAATGTGTGAACATGACAATGAGATATTATGTCGTCCGAAAATGATTTCTATTGGATGTAAATTGGGTATTGAAATTGTCCTTAAGTTGCTTTTTCAAAAGTAGTTGCGATTGTATTGTACTTACATTTAACAGAAGTAGCTGAAAAGATGCCTCACACAGAACATTGAAGGCCTCATGAAATAGGACACCTAAATGCAAGGATAATGAATTTCCCTGATCTATTGTCAATTTTAGTAAACTCCTCTGTAATTATATTTATTATTTATTGATAAAGAGGCACCTTGATTGGGTTTTCAAATTTGAGTCCACATTGTTGTGTAATGTTTTGTCGCTATTTGATTGCGTTCTTTAGGAAATGTTTATTAATGATGATTTTGTCGACACAAGAAATGTTAGGCCTATTACTTGCATTTGTTAGATGATTGACTTTGTGTCATTTTGGGGGGCCTTGTATTTTGTTATATCTCTAAAAACAAACAAACAGAACTGTTCCCTTGTTTTAGTTATTTACATTACTAAATATTCTGTGTCATTATGTATGTTTGTACACAAAAATTATGTGCGTGACTTTCAAACTAACTTCTTTCGTTCGTCTTATTTCTGGGCGAGTTTCTCTGTTTGGGATCGACATTCCTTTGAACAAATGATGTAAAGATAATTCTAATTTTATGGCACATTCACAAATGTAATGTATCTACTATGAATGAATGATCATTATTAAATGAATTCTGTATAGTCAATGTGTTTTTGGAACAAAAAAGTTGCTGCTGTTAAGTTAACTCTCTCATATACTGGAGAGAGCAAATAAGAAAAGCAAATCTTCATTTTATTTATTTGTGCAATAAAGTGGCTGTGTCCGTCTTGTGAGAAAAAAAAGTAATAATTCATGTGTCATTTATTCATAGTCTTGAAATTTATGAAGATTACACATATCTAGGCTCTCTTAGAGAAAAAGTCTGCCCTGATATTAAGTTAGTTATTTTAATTAAAGTAGAAAATGAGAGGAACAAGTCAGTGAAAGTTTCAGCAATTTCTTATTAAAATAAGAAAGTTGTGAATTTTCAATTTGCAGCCAATCAAACACAAATTGTCAATTCTGACGCATTTTGGAAGGTTCCCTCCCATTTGCTCTGTACTAACAACATTTTCATTTTCCCTCAGAAAAATTGTTAAGCATAGGCCTACATACATGCATCCTAAATATAATCATGGCAAATATGTTTATATATACGACCCAGGCCTGTGTCGAAAAAAATCTATTCCGTCATCTATAACAGAGGAAATGAAAGTTTATGAAATGCTGCATGCACAGACCAAATTTGTGTTTGATTGAAGCATGGACCTACTACGTCCATTATTAGGTCCATGATTGAAGGCAACCTCAATAATTCATAACTTAGATTAAAATGATATTTATTATCATTGTTATTATTATCATTATATGTTATTGTTATTATTATTATGATAATCATCACAGTAGTATAAGAAGTAGTAGTTTTGGGCAATAAAGAAATACATAAATCAGTCTATAACTCTGCGATGAGAATTTTAACGCGAATTAAGCTGTCAGTGGTGGGAGGGGGTAGGGAAGAGCTTTTTAATTGCTGCTACCTATTATGTCCCCCCCCCCCCTCTCTCTCTCTCTCTCTCTCTCTCTCTCCCTCTCCCTATCTCTCTTTATAGTCTACAGCTCCGCGATGAGAATTTGAAGGGGAAGAGAGATGGGGGAGAGCAAGGCTTCTGCCATCTCAACTCGGGCAGGAAATTTAAAATGACTGAACATCGGGTCCTTGTAATGTTGCAGGGTTTAAGGTGGGTCCGGCCTTGCCCACATCTACCGGGGGAGCTTCTGGTGATGCAGTCAACGGGGTTGGTTAAAAATGTGGAGGGGGTATAGCTGACACCCCCGGAGCTCTGACATCAGTCGTCATCTATATATAGCTGTGCCTATACCCGGGGCCTATCATACGGTAAGGGTAGGTTAGAATATGTATATACGCGTGCCGAGTGTATATCCATTGGTCAAAATAACACCTAATTTTCGATGTCTTTTCTTCTTTTCTTGTTTTTCTTCT
>JARBES010025449.1:0-11574 GCA_030265145.1 Strongylocentrotus pallidus | reverse complement strand
CACCCCTTTGCTCGAAGCCTTGACATTTAGAATGTCCTTGGGATCCTTACTGTGGCACTCCTTGGCATCTTTACTGTAGGAAGCTTGCAAAGTCCTGAAGACAAGCTGTCTACCGGTAGCATCATCTACCAAGGATTCCCAGTTGTTGCTCATCTGCACAGAAATAATTGTGGATACTTTGACTGGATTTTAGGCATTATATGGGTAGCCTTGAGTTACGGTAACGGTGAAGAGTGGGAGAATTGAACGAAATGCTTTGAATGTCAAAGACTACAAACTAATTACAAGGAACACAATATTTGTAGTCATAGTAAAAGGAAGAATACATTACATGACTTATCCTTGTGCTGGGACGTCACGACCATGATATTTTTATGCATGGAAAGAAAAAGAATGGACAGATCCTTTTTAGATCTGTCCATGTTTGGTGCAGGTGGAAAGATATCAGCTGGGAGCGAGTGCCATATTCAGGATGTCCTATTCATACATTCGTCATTTAAAAAAAGGCTTAACTTGTGAAGACAATAAAAGCAGAGAAATAATAATAAAGTTTGTACCTTCTGTAAACTCTTCATGTTGCCAACGATGATGAGGCTGAACTTGGATCGAGTCAAAGCTAGATTCAAGACCTGTTTGTTCATCACGAATCTGAAAGAATGGAGAGGGAAAAAAATGGACATAAATGATGATGGCTTACATCATGAAAGGTCATCTGTATTGTTAATATGTATTTTTGAAAGTTAAACTTTTGATCTCATTACAAAAAATCTTTACATTCCAAGTTTTAAAATGTTAAGCTATGGGCATGCAAGCTCGCCCGGCCCTCGTTTCATAAATGCAGGCTATGTCACAGTGGAAAACACTTCGTCCCTCAGACAGGACATTAAATGTAGGCCTATGTAGAGGGGAGTAACCACATTTGCTTGTTAAGAACCCACTGCACTATTCTTATAAGAGTAGGGGGAAACTCCAGTGTGGTGGTCCACCTGCGCACATCAATCAGTTATACTGGGAGGAGAGACCCAACGGTTACAACGATTTAGTTTGTTTTTGCCTCCCAGGCACAGGTGACGCCAAATACTTAATAATAATAATAATAATTCATGATCTGGCACCAGTGCATCAGTGAATTATTTGAATACTAACCCATTCTCTTTAGGTGTCCTGGAGGTGCTGGTGCAACACAGAATGATGACATCTTTCTCCAAGCCGTAGAAATTTGTAGGGGTTCCAACAAGCAGGCCAGGAAAGTTCTTCCTGTAACGATACAAATGTTTACAGTAAACTAAATTTTGCATACCCTTACCAAGTTTTGTAATTTTTGAAGTATGGCAGGCTCCAAGCAGGAGACATCTTTGGTTATCTGGTCATCGTAGAAAAAACGAATGCAGCAACTTAGTTAGGAAATGAGAGTTAGAGACTCCCGAGCCGTCCAGAAACCGAACATGAATGGCGGTGATGGCAGAACGTTATCCACGAATAGTGGAAAGGGCCCTACCCTTATCAAATAAGGTGATTAACTAATCTGCGATTGCGCCTACCGAAGCCTTACTGGGTGAAACACCGAGGTCATCGCACCAAACGGAAAAGGCTTTCTAGGCTGGGACACTAGGTCTTGCCTCAGCGGGAGAGGGAAAGGATGTCCCCCAAGAGGGAAAGAAGTAGAGGCCAGCACGGAGCTACCAGAAGGACCCACACTTGATCCTCCTTGATCTTTTTCAGGACCTGAGGGATCAGAGGAAATAGGTGGAAGGTGTACCGCCGGAAGGGTTCCCGATGGAGGGAGAAGGCATTTAGTGCCCAAGCCTCCTGATCCCATAACCGAGAACAATACCTCGGGAGACAATGGTGGCAAAGAGATCGACCTCTTGATCCCAAGCCACCCTGAGACGATCGGAAAACCTCCAGATGAAGGGACCACTCCGAGGGAAGGCACTTGCCCTGTGAGAGGAAGTCTGCTATAAGGTGGTCCTGTTCGGAAATGTAGGACGCTATCGGAACAAAGTTGTTGGCCCGACACCACCTCCACAGCTGAGCGGCATGAGAGAGTTCAGGGAGTTTTGTCCTGCCGATTGATGTAGGCAGCCACCGTGGTGTTGTCCGTGAGGATCAGCACAAAGCGCCCAACAATCACCCATTTGAAATGACGGAGCGGCAAGCAGCTGCCATCAGTTCAAGCACATTGATATGGGAAATGGTGTGCACATGAGACCAGTTCCCCAAAATCATCTAAAGGCTTGCCTAGAGCAAGAAACGACTCGCTCGTCCAGGGGGCAAGATAATGCAATATTCTCCTCGGTAATGGAATCCATACCTCAAGGGAATCCACGCTCGGCCTGAAGAACTTCAAGAGGGGCCTCTGAAAGGGCCTCATCAGAAGTCAGCAGCCAGCGCCTGGCTTGCACTCTGCGAGAAAGACGCAGGGACCGAGCGGCCAAGGAAATGGTTTAAGATGTCTATCTCCGCCTCCAAGTACACCGTGATACAGGTGGGGGACAGCTCCCATCTGAAGGTCGCTCCCTTGTAAATCCGAGTAGATCCCGTGTGCAAGGATGGATTGGGATGTGAAAGTAAGCATCCTTCAAAACGAGCAAGACGGCCCAGTCTGTTCGCTCAATTGCCTGCAGGATGGACGCTAGTGTGTCCATTTTGAAGTGTACCAGGGGGATGTAAGTATTGATGACCTTCATGTTCATGATCACCCTCAATTTCGTTTGGGAAACACAAAAATCAGGGAGAGGCACAGATGAGAGTGGTCTCTCACCCTCTCTATATTGCCCTTCTCCGGCGGCATCTGTATCTCGACCAAGATATACAGCTGGTAAAGGGCGGACAAAGCTGGCGTGCGAATACGTATCGCATTGCGTGTAGGAGGGGCTCTGCAAGCCTAATGAAGAAGCCGTCTCGCACAACGGAGCGCACAAATGCGTCTTCAATAACAGCTTCCCATGCGGGAAGGAAATACTGAAACCAACGGCCTACTTTGTGTTCCACTGCTCGGGGCGGCCCTGCCGCGCGCCTAACTGCCCCCCTACTCCTGACGGAGCTCCTACTGTGAGCAAGTAAATGGCTACCCAAGGGCTGTGGCGCTGCTGGCATGCAGCAGATGTCTTAGCCTTTCGTCTGCCTGGAAGGGTGGGCCAGTTGGCAAGGACGAAGTTGCTTCGCCATCTCCATTGACTGTTTCTGTGAGTCATTCTGCGAAATGGCCCCCAAACTGATGCTTCCCCCAAGTGGGGTATCTCCGTCAAAAGGGAGGGGATATCCCTTTCAAGCACTCCTAAGGAGTAAAATGGTCTGGACGTAGGCCGCGGCAACCAGAGAGATCCTGTAAAAACGAGCAAGATCTCATCTAACACAAGACCGTCCGACTCAGAAATCTGAAGTTACCGCGACCTGACCCTGGGGCTGATAAGAGACCCCAGATAGGCGGTGACCCGCATGCCAGATCGTGCGTGCGCCTCAAAGTCTTGACTGTCGAGACTCGGTGACGAAAATTCATGCCCAGTCTCAAACCCTCATGGAAAAGATGAGAATGACTTCAGTTTGAAAAATCCAAGCAAGTCTTGGGGTCGGAAAGCGCACTCCTTCGCGAAGGAATACTTCCTAGCAGCCCCAGATGTAGACGACTGTTCAGCTACGCCCTCGTAGCTTGAAGTCCAATGTCAGGGGTATTCCAGAGGAAAGGAAGCCTGGCTTGCATCCCGCTGGGCTGGTGCGAAGGTCGCAGTAAAGTATTTCTTCTGGAGAGCCTGCGCTTTGGCTGGCTAGTGACTCAGAAACAGAGTCACCATCCTGATCCCCGAAATCAGCTACGTGGGGAACCTGGCCCCAATAGGGCGGATGCAAACACAAGCCGACAATCTTCTCGCCGGGAGGTGCGCCAAGTGCCAAGTGATAGGAGGGGCAGCTCTGAACAGGCAGTTCTAAGCCTGTCGGGTTTGACCATAACTGAGTAGTAAACCAGTATGAGAAACCGGATCCCGAAGATCGGGTACCTTTAAAACAGGACCGGAGACCGGAAGATGAGATCCAGATACCGGGTTAAGAAATCTCCTAATTGGCTATCCGGGACCAGGAAGATCAGGTCCAAAATTGCTAAACCAGTACCAGGTTGCACCGGGTCGGAGTTGGGTCACTGCAGTCCAAGGACCGGACATAGTCCGACACGTCCGAGGAGGGGTCTGTGCCACCAGCGGTCAGCTGAGAGGCTTGGCCCACCTGCTTTTCTCAGCAAACAGCTTCTAGTATTCGAGAAGCTCAGTTTGATTGACCACTGCGGGGGAAGGAGCGGGCGTCATAGAAAAGGCACTATCTTTCTTCCCAGTCTAAATCTCATGTGTGCTCGAGGTAGACTCCGATGTCGACTTAGAAAAAGACGTGGTCAATTGATAGTTTTTCAACTTCTTGCGGGCGGACTCCGCCAGCAGAGAAGCTAGTCTGCACCTTGCATGGCCTTACCCGATGGGCCGTGCTCAGCAGGGCTTTCGGATAGTCTCTTACGGCTCGCAACTGTCCGTCTGGGACAGTTGGGGGGGGGGGGAGCCAGCTCCTGAGTGACTGTGGCTGTTCGGCCACTAGCTGTGTCACTCAAAGTGTACGGGTCATTGGCCGGAGCAATGCCAGGGATCCTGCTCAGGTGGGAGTCAGAGGTCGTCAAACCAACGGCTCCCATGAGCGGGGCTCGAGTGTCAGTTGTCCGATGAAACTCTTACCCTGGGAAGAAAATACCTAAGCGAGACATCGGCTTTACACTCGTACTTCAGAAGCCGTCACACTCATGGGAGGGGGGTACGGGTAGCAGGATCAGAAGAATCCACGACAGATGCTGTAAAGATATCTTAGCAAACAAGCGTGAGGGAAATAAACTAAGAGCTCACTTTATTTCCAAAGAAACAATCCCGAATAAAAGTGAGAGAAACTACACTCCCAAAGGCATGCACAAAAAAATTCTTTAAAAAACCCAAACCCGAACAGACAATAGCTGCTATTCTATACAGTGGCAATAGATTAATCTTACACTGGAAACGTTGGTCAAAAAAATCTTGAAAGTCTTTGGTACATCTATCCCATGGTACAAACAATGTGGAACAGGGATTTCTTTTGCATATATAAAATTAAAGAAATATTTGTAATAAACCTCACCCTTGCAATCTTTCTAGAAGTTTTCCCTTTTGTCCTTCAGAGGGGGTGATTATGCCTACAGTGAAGCGTTCTCTTAGTTTAAGGAAGCCTGAAACCAGGACCTCGATGAATGAAACCTCAGAGGTGTTGACAACTGAACTGTACATGAGAAAAGATCAAAGAATGAGAATAATTAATTGAGGCACACCCTTTTGTGACTTTTTTCTTTCACATTTGTCACTCAATTTTTTTGTGACAAATTTTGAGAAAATTGTAGCAAGGTTCTACAAATTCCTTATCATACAGAGGCTAAAGCAGGGGAATATCTCATTTACATGTACGTTGTATGATGATCAAAGAATAGTAATAGTCTGCCAACAAAATATGCAGTAGTACATTTCTCAACATACATATGTTCAATAAAGTAATCACCCAGTGAAATTTGCCATTTGACCTCACAAACCCAATATCTATTCAGTTCATCTTTCAATGCTATCATATATATATATATATAGATGTGCCGTGTTAATCACAATCTGTTCGATAGTTTGCACGTTAAACAGGAGGTCCACTCTGATATTAGGTTGGTCAGAGAATGTTTGAGCAACAACTGATAACAAAAATAAGAAAGTTATTAATTTTTAAATTTTCAATCAATCAAACACAAATTGGCAACTCTGTGACGTATCTTGCAAAGTCCCCTCCCATTCGCTCTGTTTAACGAATCAGACCGAAATGTCATTCTTTGCCCTTAAGAATTTACATCATCTGGGTGGAGAGTGGCAAATGTAGATTAATATCTTGCCAACGGACATTACTGCAGTAGCAGGATTTGCACCGCAAACAACGTGATCCACAGTCCGGTGACGTATCCACTAGATCATGACATCTCTACGTGTCAATCTATGTACCATATTAACTCCTTGACCTGCTTGTTTTGTGAAGCGTATAGAGATAGTAAGGAAATAATTATCGTTGGTGAAGGTGATGGGACAAACTATCACTTCCTAGGCGATCTGGATGTAGCTATCTTTCTGAAGCGTTTCACTTCTTCCATCATTTTAGAGCAACAAGTCATAAATTAAAAGCTAGCAAACGGTGTACGATACGTACAGTGCATGCAGTATGGTGGCGTGACCAAAGTTCGCGTACTAACACTTAAAGCGCTTAAAGAGGAGAGCAATACGCAACGTATTACAAGAAAGTGCATTGCACTGTGTAGATAGTACTTCTATCTTCAGTGAAAGTGCAACTAACTTTTCTTCTCCCATCAATGATGGGAGAACTATCTTTCATCACGTGATTTACTTTTGACCAATCATAGAGCAAGATTCTTAGTATTAGGAATATAACAATATATATGTGCATAGTAGAAGCCTAGCATGACCTCTATCATACCATATACTCACTCTCTGTGTAAAGATTCTTTTCCATCAGCCACGTCAAAGATGATATATGGACGAAGACAGAAGGGCAGGTGCCTACAGAAAATCAAGAAATAAATGGATTGTCACCATCAGGATGATGTCTGATACAATAAATTGACCCATTGACTACTGAATTCTCCTATAATATCTCCTAGAATTCTTCCCATAATATATAGTACAGTTATCATCTGGTTAGGACAGGAGTTGGAGTAAGGGTGGGGCAAGGGTGGGGTAAGGGTTAGGATAAGAGTTGGTGTAAGGGTGAGGTAACAGTTAGGACAAGAGTTGGGGTAAAGGTTAGGTAAGGGTTGGGATAGGAGTTGGGGAAAGAGCGAGGTAAGAGTTAGGGTAAAGGTTAGGTAAGGGGGTTAGGATTGGAGCTGGGGGTAAGGGTGAGGTAAAAATTAGGATAAGAGTTAAGGTAAGGGTTAGAATAAGAATAGGGTAAGGGTAACTGTAAGGTAAGGGTTAGGACAAGAGTTGGGGTAAAGGTTAGGATGATAAGTGTTGGGGTAAGAGTGAGGTTAACATTAGGATAGGTGTTGGGGTAAGGGCGTGGTAAGGGTTAGGATACGAGTGGGGTAAGGATGAGGTAAAATTAGGATAGGTGTTGGGTAAGGGCGTGGTAAGGGTTAGGATACGATTGGGGTAAGGATGAGGTAAAATTAGGATAAGAGTTAGGGTAAGGGTTGGGTTAAGTGTTGGGATAATGGAAGGGTAAGTTTAGGACAAGAGTTGGGGTAAGGGCGACGTAAGGGTTAGGATAAGAGTGGGGTAAGGGTGAGGTAAGGGTTAGGATAAGAGTGGGGTAAGGATGGGGTAAGGATGAGGTGAGGGTTAGGACGAGAGTTGGGGTAACAGCAAGGTAAGAGTTTGGATAGAGTTGGGGTAAGGGTGAGGTAAAGGTTAGGATAGGAGTTGGTGTAAGGGCAAGGTAAGAATTAGGATAAGATGCCAAATCACTTACTTATTCTGAGTCTTCAGTCTGTGTAAGTACATAACAGACAATGGATATTTAGCAGTTTCTTCCTTCATGCGGTATTGAACCTCCCATCTGTGGACACGTCCGTCCTCTATCTCGAAGTTCTCAGCGAGCCTGTCTAGCATGGAATGACCGAAGTCAAGATCCTGGGCCCCCTAGGTGCATGTACAAGAGATAATGGTACAGTGAAACCTGTATGTTAAGACCACTCAAAGGCGACAAGAAAAGTGGTCTTTAAAGACAGGTGTTCTTTATGTATTGTGTTCCGTTAGTACATCAGGTTTCTATGAAAATTGATTATTGTAGTTAAGGGAAACAGAAAATGTGGTCTTTATAGACAGCTGGTCTTTATAGACAGGTGGTCTTTATGGACAGGTGGTCTTGACATAGAGATGGTCACTAAGGCAGGTTTCACTGTATTCCACACATATTGCATGATAAAGTATCCAAAACAACAAAATATATGCATGAAGGAGGTGGACATAAGGTCCATATCCATGCATATTTTTTTTAAAGATCATACCATATCATACCTTTGAGCGAATGCTAACAATGCCCTGTTCTTGATCACCTGCCAAGAAAACACGCTTAGTTTTACACTGAAGGGCAAGGAGAAGCTCAGTTTCCAAACAATGGCCGGCCTACAAAAAAAAAAAAAAACGGTGTGTTGTAAAGAATCGGCTGCAAACATGCTGTAAATGAAGAAACTTTGTGAAGACTAACACTTTTCCAGATTCAAGAGTGGTCCAAACCAGGGAAAAAATGAATATTTCTTTTTGTCTTCTTGTCTGCATGAAAATAACATTCTAAAATTTGTTTTGCATTGAACTCTATGCAAATTTACATGGCTCTTTCCTGATTTTCGGGGGCTATTTCGCCCTGAGCCTACGTGTATTTTTTTCACTGGTCCAAACCCAGAGGCAAACTATCACAAGGCTTTCTGACATTGGCTCTAGCAGGCTGCACATTTTCTTGTGTTGTAGTTGTAACAAATCATAAATCATCAATTTCTGAACTCAAGAATGTCTTCAGGTCTTCCATAGTCAACATATACTTCATGTGGGAAGTTCTTTCTTATGAAACCAAACTTAAATGAATGCTCTCCCCCTCCCCTCCCTTCCCCACACTTTGTCCCAACTACCAGAACTGAACCTTCTAATGTTTTCAAGGATCTACAAGCATATACTGTACTTACATCATCCACAATGAGTGCAAACACATTTCCTGCCAAGCTGCTTCTTACGATCTACAAATCAAACAAAATAAAAAAGATGAATGCAACTATTATGAGAACACAGACAGGCTTGCACATATTAACCAATGACATGTCCTAATTTAATTTGTTATGATATTGTTTTACTTACCTAAGAGATAACATGGTTTTCATAATTCAACCCTCCTGGAAATGGACATATTCAGCAGTCGAAGAGTTAAAGAAAAAAAGAAAGAGGCGTCTCACCCTGGGCCCAATTGCATAAAACTTAGCATTGCCAACTTTGCCATGAAAAGTAACTTCCATGGAAACCTTGATGAGACTGGCTGTTGACTACTGCATTGTCAAAGTCCCATAGGCTTAATACAGGGACTACCACGTTCACGTATAGGCAAAGGGTTAATATGGATGGCAAAGTTACATCGATGGTAAGTTTTGTGCAATGGGACCCTAGGGTTGACCTTAGCATCCTATGCTTTTGCACTTGATATTCACAAAAGTATGATTGCATAACATAACACGAGATAATAAAGTAACAAGTTAAGCTCTTGATGTGCACAGTAAAGTTATTACATACAGGCATTTAATAAAGCACATGGCCAATTGAAAACCGGAAATGGGTCGGTTTGCAAAGCTTTTTTCATACATAGTGCAGGTCTTTTGTTAATTGGTGTGTATTTTGGTGCCAAAGGGCTCTCAAGACAAATGAAAGGTTAATCACCTCACTAAAAATGCGAAGGTCCCTGGTTCAAGCCCAAGTACATCACTACCAATTTTTAAACATTTGATTTCAAGAATTTTGCTTGAGTAAAAGATACAGAAAGAGAAGTAGAACTGTTTACCTCTAATCCACAATCTTCCAGCGTGCACCCAACAATATCAGCTTGCTGAAGTATTTTAGTTTGAAGGTCATCTTCAGACAGTTCGTCATCTATATGAAATCAATCCATAAGAAACCCATGAACACAGTACAGGACAATGTTGCTCCACTAGCATCTAAATCTTGGCCACTTAAACAAGAAAAGTTCACTTGAAACTCAGGTGAGACAATATAAAGTCAATCAAATGATATGGCATTTAGAATAAGTTTCTTTTTATTAGTACCCTAGTACAAGAACTGTAGTAGTACCGCAGTATAGTACCTCAGTGGAGTACTGTAGTACAACAAGTACTGCAGTAGTACCGCGGTGGTACTGTACAGTAGTACAAGTACCGAGTTAGTAATGCAGTTGTTCCGTAGTGGGACTGCAGTACAATTACTGCGATAGTACTGCAGTAGTACCGCAGTGGTACTATATACTGGATATATACTGCAAAAAGCGATCAATTTACCAATTTAGGGTAATGAAATTGCTATGTCAGATTGGCTGTACAGTGGAACCTGGATATAAATACCACCCAAGGGAAACAAGAAAAATGGTCTTTATATAGGTAGGTGGTCTTCATATACCGGTTCCTTTAGTACAAGTTTCTATGAGAAATGACTGTCAAGGGAAATATAAAATGTGGTCTCTTTAAACAGGTGGTCGCTAAGCAGGTTTTACTGTATTTACATTAAAGAATGGAAGAAACAGGAACCAGAAACTTACAGGGTGATCCTTGCTTTCTCTTACTCGCCATTACAGTGGAGAGTAGAAACTCTGTGAGACGAAGATCGGCTTCCCCATTTTTATTGACACGGACAATTTCTACACCCTCTACGATGTGTTCTAAAGGATAAAGACAGGACCAAAAAAAAGTTGAAAAGTTACAAAGTACTCACCAGGTCCCAAATTAGTTACAAAATACTTCTTTACTTTAAATGCATCCATGGTCTGGCTCCTCCCTACCTATTAGAACTTATAACTATCAGGCAACCATCCCCCATACTTCCTTCGCCTCTCTCAAGGCATCACACTGAACCATCCATCTCCCAAGATGCTAACCACACTTGGTGACAGAGCATTTTCAACTGCTGCTCCCAAACTGGAATAACCTACCGGTACCCATATAGATTCACAACCAGCAAACTCTCAATACCTCTAAAAAATATCTTAAATCTCACCTTTTAACTGACGTAAAGGTTCTAATAGTTAAATCTACTTCCACAGAGCGGTAGCTATCGTTATGGGGTGAATAGCTGGAGGATGACAAATACCTCACGAGTCTTTAAAACTGTAATAAATTACTCACTCATCGCTTCTCTTCCACTGGCTGTCGGTACATCCTTCAAAGCCACCCATATCTTCCTCAACAAGACATCTAACGACTGATTGGTCGGAGCACAGACCAGCAGTTTGTAAGGGTTTTTCAAAGTCTGCAAAAAAAGAAAAGAAATACAGTTAGCTCTGCTGAAGTCGAATCTGTTGGGACCGCAAAAAATGGTTCAAACTTGGAAATGTACCAAATTCATATTTTGCATATTGGTCAAAAGATTTATTAGACTAAGTGAAAGTTCAGCATGTGCAACTTCGAGTTATGCAGTTTTAACTGTAAAATCGCAGTATATACCCCTTGCAAATTTGATGTATTTTGTGTTTTTTTTGTAACTCAAGAATGATGAACTGGTTAAGGGCTTTGTTAAATACTTTTAGATGTACGCTTAGGCCACATTCTCAAGAAACAATCTGGAGGGGGAACTATTTTTGTATGCACTTAAAAAGTTACATAACTTGGCAAGGGTATGATTAATTTAGTTGTTAACTGTATGTTGCAGAAACCATAAGTGATGCACTAAAAGGACTAAAAACATCAATATTTCCTCGTCACTAGTAATAATAACGTTTATTTACCCAGGGTAGCCACTTCAGTTATGAAACTGTTCTTCCAGCGGGCCCTGCATAACATAA
>JARBES010025238.1:0-11580 GCA_030265145.1 Strongylocentrotus pallidus | reverse complement strand
GTCGGAAGAGAAAGAGTTGTATCATTAATCTTCATTTGGGCTATACATCTGATTGACTGCGCTCAGATCATGCATAGAGGTTATCTGGCTTGAGATAGTCGTAAAAATAGTAGAAGTTATAATACCAGTCCTATAGGTTATTATAGGTAAACTTTTACGATTGTGAATTAAGTATTGGAAATTGGAACAAAACGGCAAAGAAATCTCAATGCAAAGTAGCAACTATATAGAAAAGTTTTTCTGTTGTTTCAGAAAAGAAAAAACTTATTATGCAACAAATATATTTAACAAATCCTAGCCTAACAATATTCACGTATTGAGTATAATGAAAAGAAAAAAGAAAGTTGTTTGTATATTACGAGGACGATACTGATAACACAGTCTGTATGAATGATACTGAGTGACCATTTAACTAGCCGAGTAAAAGTATATGTATATTCATATTAAATATTTCATTATGATTATAACTACCCTTGGAAGACTATAAAAAAAAAGTAATTACAGTAATTTCAAATAAAACAATATGTTATGTGATGCTATCCAAATAGTACGTTAATAGCTACATGTACATTAGTATCCCTCATATTTCCATCTCATACTTAAAGCTAATATATCAGTACTGCTAGTTAAGTTGCATGATTGACATGAATGTTGTACATTTGTACTATAACCATACGAATGTTGAATAGAAATTAACCAAGTAGACATATTTGTTACTATAAAGTAAGTAATTATTATATTGAACGTATGACAGACAAATATTTGAAGTCTCCAAATAGTGTCTTATTCGGAAAGAAAAATATTGGAAACATCCCAGTTGGGCATTTGAAATTAGGATGACACAATCTTTCGAACAAACAGGTTTTTCTTTCATTGTTGTTAATGTAACTATTATAACCTTAACTGCGACTTGCGGGCAATTTCTATGCTTCGAAACTGTGGCTTACGGGGAATGTCTAGTTAGGGGGAATAATTACCTTGCCTGCAACGTTTTGCATAGCAGTTTTGGTACGATCCCAGCTGTTAAGAGACTCAATCAAGGCTATAAACGGGACTTTATCACCTACTGAAATCGACATTTAGATTGAATCATAATCTCTCCATGACAGGGGTGTTAAACCCTTGGGAGAATTGGCATCGTTATATCTTGCGTCGTCTAAAAGTCAGCTCTAAGGGGAAGAGACAAATCTAGCGAATCTACCTGAACTTGGGATTATATCTTTATTATCTCTTTACTAACATATTTTGGGACTCTTGTTTTTCCTATCTGGAGATTTTTATCTCATTCGGTGGATTTTTTCAGTTTTTCGAAAATTTTACCCCTGTAAATTGACCAGTTTAGAGCTCCAGGAAATTATGATTATTCGTGCGTTTTCGGACGATCGAACATGCGCGCGCGTCTGGATATCGATAGGCCTAAGCTATCGTACCGTACGAAATTCAATAAACAGCGCTGACGAAAAATAGCGATAATATTTGTTTTGACCAGATAAAACCTTCGTGCTTAGTAAAATGAAGCATATTTAGTGGAAAGTTTAGCGGAATTTTGAAATCCGGTGTTTCATTCTGCCCTGGGTAAGTAGTTTTCATGTGTAAATCATGCATATGATTCAAATAAAGATTCGAATTTTGAGTAGTTTCGGACTTTCCGTGCGGCTACGAATAGACGCATAGCTTAGCTTAGTCCCATACACTTAATTTTATGTTGTAACAAGATATCTTGCACAGGAAAAATTGAAAGCCAGATCACACAAGGGACCATTACCATTCGGCCAATGGTAACTAGATCTAGAGTCTAGTTGCCTTCTGATCATTGGAAATTTTCTTGAAAATTATGATCCATCTCTTTTTGTTCTCACTAGATTCTAGGCTAATTCAAAATAATATTCATGTTGAAACAGTTCTAAATATTCATAAAGTAGTTAGATCTAGATAGATGACTTAGCAATCTCATTTGAATAGGCCTAGATCTAGAGTCTAGGCCTAGACTCTAGATCTAGTCTATTAACAAAACATTTAATCACAAAGTTTACTCAAGCTAAAGTTCATAAATGAACTTTTGTAAAACACAACTCTATATTCGATGCATCCATACATGCTAACTGTTCAGATTAAAGAGGAACATTCCTCTTTTTGGGAGAAGATAATTATCATTTTAATGCAGGTGTTCCTCTTCCTGTACACAAATTTGTCTGTAGGTAGCATTGAATAGGAGAGTTAGGATTGTTCCTCTTTTTTTGGAAAATAGCATAATTTGTACAGATTTATGATTTTCAAATGTTGGCATGTATGTGCATCTATAGATCTAGGTGGCGCTATGACATAGATCTAGGTCTATATCTATAAAAATACACTAACGGTTTGTAAATGGTTCATAGATCTATGAACCATTTACCTCGTAGATGTGAGCCAGATGGCAGACGGTAAAAAATTATGTAGAATCTATGTAGGCTAGACTAGATCTTCTAGACTAATGGGACAAAATTAATATGTTATTAATTAATTGTACTAGCACAGTTTAGCGGATAGCCACTCGGCGATCAAAAAGGATGTGACGTAACGTTGCTAAGGTAGATATTAATGCGCATGTAGCTAGTCTGGCCGAGGTACTGGACTGTATAATATGGGGCTTAACATGATCTAGTTAGCAGCCATAACAGCGTCGTCGGCGATTTGTAAAAAAATTGCATCAATGCCGAGGGGGGTCTGGGGGGTTTACCCCCTGATTTTAGGATTAAATCACTATAAAACTAGTCTAGCTAAGGCTAAGACCTATATTCAAGATACTGCTTACCTTTTTTTGATAATCCAAATCCGATTTGATGATCTAGATGGCTAAGAAAACCTAGGCTAGAGTCTACAGCTGTTAAAAATTCGCGTTTGTCTAGTCTACGTCTTGTGTATTATATATTGTGTGCATAAGCGCTCAGCGCTGCGTACGTGATAATGCATTGCACAGTTCACACACTTAACTACGCGCAAGAGCTAGCTAGTTCATGCTTGACATGCGCAGTGGCAGTGCATGTTTTTCAATACTTCAATAATTTCCAGCTAGATTCTTCTTCCAAGCTGACGTCATGAAAATAGTTCCGTATTTTTGTTTACTTTAGTTTTTGCCGATTATTTTGGCAGATCGACGTTTTTTGCTCTAATTTTTAAAAACAACCTACAAGTAGGTTACTAAACTACTTTTTGACGGGGAACCCGATTTTCGACTTTTTGGGGCCCCAAAACGCTCTCTAGCGATTTCAGCCCTTCGGGCTGAAATCGCTTCTATATAGAGCCTTAGTAACGGAGGCCCCGCCTCCTACGTCACTCTAGATCTCATCTGCTAAACTGTACATTCCCCCTTAGTGGCAGTACTGTAATTAGATGAGAGATAGATCTAGAGATCTAGACTAGAATAGATCTACCGGTACGTAAAATATAAACCAGTCCATGCAAAAGGCAAAGGCAAAAGGCCAAAGCTATCTTAAATTTTCAAATTAATAAGATCATTCTGAGTTTTTCAAATGCAAAATTTAATGGCATGCTTCTGAATCTGAGTCTCTGAGGATGATCCAAACAACTACACAACGCAAGGTAAAGGTCACGACAAAGGACTATTTACCATTACCAGGCATTTGCTTCCTTTTCTGCTTTATTGGACTAGAAGTAGAATCACACAAGTTCTAGATCTAGTCTCTAGACCGATAAATTTGTCTCTTTCAGGAATCAGGGTCTTTCTTTAACAAATTCTGACATTTATGGCTGACCCATTCTAGAGACAGATCGCTACGTATGCCAGCGCTATGCGGGCCTACTGCCAGCCCGCGATCACGTTCACTGCCGAAACTTCGGGTACTGCAGGCAGCTTCCCGTTCGCTAGTTGACGCGAGTGGGACTCGTACACGAGTGGAAAATGACTAGATTTTCACCCAACTGGAAGCAGATTTATTTTTAGCTAAAATGCACCTTTTCCGGCCTGATTTTTTTCGAACAGGAGGCCCGCATAGCGCTGGCATACGTAGCGATCTGTCTCTAGAATGGGTCAGCCATTAATGTCAGAATTTGTTTAAAAAGACCCTGAAGGAGACAAATTTATCGGTCTTGAATCACACCTGCAACCAATACCATTCGCCCAACAGTAAAAATTTGCCTCTGGTCAATAAAACTTTGCCTCAAAATTACTACTTATCTGTAGAGTCTATTTGATTTCACTAATCCAAAATAATATTCTTATTAAATTAGTACCAAATAAACATAAGGTTGAAAAAACACGACTTGGCAATAACATTTGAATAGTAAAAAAAGGATTTTATCCAATAGTTCATTCAAGCTGAGTACTGTACAGTCCTCAGATAGTGCACAACTCCATATACAATGCAATACCCCCTTATATTGCACTTAGGGCTGCAGGTGTGACTAGAATCACAGTGGCAGCAACATTACAACTTCTAGTTTAAAGTAGGCGGACCGCCTCCGGCCCCTGCAGGCATGGGTCTCATTGCCTCCGGCCTCCCTCGTGAGACCGTCCAGGGGCCTGCCTCCTGAGACCTTTTTTCACTTTTCATCAATATTACGGCTAAAGTAATGGGGGAAAAAAAACGCATTTTGCCACAATGATATTTTAAAACTTTTATACCGTATATACCACACCTGCGACTAAAAAGGTTCGCAGCGTGGTAATCTTTTGGCTACTATTTTACTAAAAAAAAACCTGTATATTTGCATTTACTGCATAGGTTATAACTTGGTAACATAATGTACGTATTCAAGTCCTAAAAAGTACTCATATTAATATAATATTTCAAACTTACCAATGCTTTTATTGCTTTCTGCCGCTGAATTGGGTGCCTGATGAGGATAGAGTGTCCAGACTACCAGCAAAATTGGGGATAAAACCTAGACTACCTAATAATAAAGTACGATTCAATATCCTTTTCCATCACAATCTTTTCAGATTGAATCTCTTGTAACTTCTTTGGCATTTAATTAAAAATAAGATTGTTTTGGCATTCCAGCCAGTGATTTTGCTGAGGAGATTGACACATGCAGTCTCCCATAGAAAGAAATCTCCTAATCCTATGTATGATGGGGGGACCAAAAGCTACGCGGGTCTTTAAGCTACGCACTGCATACAGTAGCGCGTATTATATGGTGTGCGTAGCTTTAGGACCCGCGTAGCTTTTGGTACCCCCACCATATGGTGATGGTACCTTAAGCTACGTGGTACATTAAGCTACGCACTCCTTAATACGCGTTCTATGCGCTCAATGTTTGGGATAGATTAGAAAACAACAAGTCTATCGAAGATATCACAAAAACTTTGGGGGAAAATCATTTGTGTACTGTATTTTCATCATTTCATGAAATCATCATGAATTCACAACATTGAAACAGACAAAAAAAAATTACATTCATTTACTGTATTAAAACTGGTGCGTAGCTTAATGTACCGTTTGATTTTGTCAAAGGAAAATGGACACCGTCGCGTTAGTCACTACAAAAGTCACAAAAAGTCACTGTGTAGGGTCTATGGCTATGGCTAGATCTAAGTTAGAAATACTAGCACAGATAATTGTGAATATCCGTGCTTTGCAATAATTGTCAAAGTCAAAGTCAAACAAATTATGAAATATAATATTGCTTGCAAAGTTCTTGAAATTGCCAATTTTGTCTGGATACCAGCTGTCTGTATTACAGGGGGCCCTATGTGACGTCTGCGCACCTTAAATGTCTACCTAAATTTCAATATAAGGTAAATATTTATGTCCAAAAATATCACTGTCATGCCTTTTTTCATATTCTTATAAACATTAATGCAAAAAATCTCACAAAAATATTTACAAAAACAATGTTTTTTCACCATTTAAGACAGGCATGTCATTTTGATACGGCAAAACTTGACTTACAGGTACCTATGTCGCCGCACTAACTCATTTTGCACGCATATATTCAAACTTTAGACATGATTTATGGAATTTCGGGGCCAGGATTTACCCAGGAAATATAATTGGCTAACTAGCGATCAAATCTCAGGCAGTCTACTTTACTTACTCCAGTGTTAAAGCTGGAATATCCCACCTAGTACTAGCCTAGTTTTAAATTTAATATATTCAGACCTAGTTTCCTGTGACACTTGCTCAATTTTTAATTTATGTATATACATTTGGTAAGCTGCAGTGTTTGACCCCGAAAATCCATGAAACAGCCCTGTTTTTATCATCCAAGAATTAGACAAAAAACAACAACAGCCAAAACATAGATTTTGACACCTATAATTTAAAGTCATGTACCAATTTTTATTAATATACCACTGGCAATGTCATGATACAAATGTAAGTATCATCGTTTTCTCTTGATTTTGGATAAAAAGCATGAGTTAAAGTATTCTATTAAAAACAAAACAAAAAAAAATACATGCAAGTGATGCAACACATGCGCCAGTTCTCTGTCCGTTCCCCACTTTACTGTAAAGATTTCCTTGTTGAGCTGCCACCCCTTTCTATTTTTATGCCTCCGCCACCGAAGGTGGTGCTGGAGGCATCATGTTTTCGGGTTGTCCGTCCGTCCGTCCTTCCGTCCTGCTTTCTCGTTATCACGATATCTCAAAAAACACTTGAGGTATGAACTTCAAACTTGATGATAGTATGTACCACCATAGGAAGAGGATCTGATTAGATTTTGGAGTAACAAGGTCAAAGGTGAAAGGTCGCAGAGGTCGACTTATGGAATTCCAGGTGTTGGCCTCGTTATCGCGATATATCTCAAGATCTACTTGAGATATGAACTTCAAACTTGGCTTGGTAATAATATATACCACCACATAAAGATGATCTGATTAGATTTTGGAGTAACTAGGTTTCAGTTCAAAGGTCACAGAGGTCAATTTCTGAAATCCTTGATATTAGCCTTATCGCGATACCTCGAAAACCACTGGAGTTATGAGGCTCAAACTTGGTGATAGCGTGTATCACCATAAGAAGATGATTTGATTAGATTTTGTGGTCAACGGTCAAAGGTCACAGAGGTCAATTTTTGAAATTACAGGTTTTAGCCTTACCATTGTAATATCTCAAGAACCAATAGAGATATGGGGTTCAAACTTGGTGATAGTACATGTATGTCTCATCATTGTAATAATTCCATCCATTTTCCTATACTGCATTTAGGGTAGTTTAGGGTAGAGGCATAGGAGATGCAGTCAAATTTGTCTTGTTTATTATCACATCACTCCCTCTATTAAAATGAAAATACCGTAGTAATGCCAATACTCAGCCTGGCGGGTGAACTTGGCCAGCTCACCTGCCTTGGTTCAGTGACAGCGCGCTGTGCTGCTCACTCACACATTGTTAGCGTATTTGTTGTGCTAACGCTGTGCGCTATGCCCTGGCTGTCATGCGCTACGCGTGGGTAGCACAACGCGCCGTCACTGAACCAATTTGGGTTACCTGGCCGAGTTCACACGCTAGGCAGAGTATTGGCATCACTACAGTACATGTAGTTTTCTATTTATTACCTACTAATTTTATCCTTCCTTTTATCTTAAGTATCTAAAATGTATAGTTCTCGAGGGGGACAGATGCTAGCTCTCGGTCTCAAAAAAGCATCTAAACAGAGCAATTCACTGGCTGCAGATGGACAGACTAACAACGTGCATGTACATGTAGATGATGCAGAGCTACCAGGCTTGCAGATGCTTCCTGAGCTGAAAAAAAATATCTATATGTCAACACAGAGCAAAGCACATACTGCAGTTGAGCAGACCAACAGCGATGATGAAGAGTCATTGGTTTCTGACTCAGAAGTGGAATCTTTTGCAAGGATGTTGGATGAGCGAGCCCGTCAACTTGAGGCATCAAAAATTGGTACGTAAAATAAAAATGAAGAATTTTATTGCAGAAATGTTAACCACATTTTCTGATTTTTTTTATCGTAATGAAAGCAATACTGCGACATAAAATTCAAAATATGAGGCCAAGATACACAAAAGTGAGGGTTGGATGTCCCATCCGTCATGCTTGAATTGCCCATTAACATTAAAAAAAATAACGATGAATTTGCCTTTCCACAGTTCTTAAAATCAGGGCAAAATGTTGATTGGCTTTGTCATGGTCGAGATATTAGTGTGCTTTCGTTTTGGACGACGGAGCATTCTACGATGGATAAAAAAAGTGACTTTACCGTCGGGCGTGCAACGTGTCCATCCTCCCTAAAACTTGTTTCGTTTTTCAGGACGGCGACGAATTGACCCTATTCCCTCGTTATTCATTGTTTTTCTCTCTATTCCTTATGTTATTCATTGTTTTTCTCCCTTTCCTTAACCACTTGGCTGCGGAGCACGTCATATGATGTGCTCTCCGTTTTGCCGTTCTGTGCTGAGCACGTCATATGACGTGTTCATGCATTGTCTTGTTGTAGGCAACGGCACTCCGCAATGCCTTGTACCCCTAGGCTTATAGCACATCAAATTCAGCCTCTATAATGTGGCCAACAGATGGCGCTAATGCTATAAAATTTATGGCACTCTAGCTTCTGAAAAAAGCAAATCTTTTGGGTGAAAACTTCAGCCAACATACTTTTTGTACAAAATGGCGTTCACGGTGGTTTTCGATGGTTGTCGATAGATGCAATTTCTCTGAAAAAACAGTGATAATGGATGAGACTTTTGATGATTGCAGTAAGGATGATTTTAGTGCAGCATCGGACGAGTGTGGCGATGTGATAATGAATTTAGGGGAGTGATTTTGAATTGAAAATGATAGATTTGATTCCAATAATTACAAGCCGTCCCACTAAATGCATTTTGGTGAAAGTGTGTGTGTTGCCTATATGGGAAATTGCATTGGAGCACCGCGGCACAGTGGGCCAGGGAGACCCCAAACTGCGCCAAAAGTCAGTTTGGCGAGTGAAATTTTTTCTACTTTTCTTGCATGCATATGAAAGATAAAATATTGGACAATATCTATTTCCAATATTTCTTTCTGAAACGGACTGAGTATACTAAAAATTATCTTGAAGTTGAAATTTATGTCAGATTTGGACCAAAACTAGAAACTTTTTACTTTTTGGCGCATACGTAATTCTAGCTAAATTTTTTGACAGATTAGGCTATAAATCTGTGTGGCTTCTAGTAACAACACATTCTGAAATATGTCCTGTTTCAATGGCTTGAAATGCATAAATTTGCATAACTAATTAGATATAAACCCCAAGAACATACTATGAAATTACATTTTCTTGAACAGTGCAATGAATAAGTTTTGATTCCCACCTAGTCCCACGTAAACTGATATATTGGCCTCATGATCAGAGTCTTGGCTTTCTGTCATGTAAAATTTAGCTGCATATATCCGCATACTTTTGAGTTATACGCCATTTTCCTAAGCAATGTTTTCACAGTTTTTGAGCATTCTGAGCCATTCGTCAAAGCAGCGAACAATAAGTACAATAGACACAATAGATGGGATGGGACACATGAGTGCACGCGGAGCATGCCCGCAGTCCAGTCCAACAATACCCGTTGCTCTAGTTGGAAGTGTACAGATTAGGTTCTCCAGATTGTTGGAATCGTTACACATATTCACTAATTGTTTTTGGCGCACTTTGGTCTCATTCTGGCCCACTGTGCGCGGGGTAAAATGGGAAATTAGTGAGTCGCAGTCAAGTGGTTATTCATTGTTTTCCTTCTTTTCCTTATGTTATTCATTGTTTTTTTCTCTATTCCTTATGTTATCCATTGTTTTTCTCTCTTTTCCTTATGTAATTCATTGTTTTTCTCCCTTTCCTTATGTTATTCATTGTGTTTCCCTCTTTTCCTTGTGTTATTCATTGTTTTTCTCTCTTTCCTTATGTTATTCATTGTTTTCTTTCACTTTCCTTATGTTATTCATTGTTTTTCCCTCTATTCCTTATGTTATTCATTGGTTTTCCCTTTTTTCCTTATGTTATTCATTGTTTTACTCTCTAATTCCTTATGTTATTCATTGTTTTTCTCTCTAATTCCTTATGTTATTCATAGTTTTTCTCTCTAATTCCTTATGTTATTCATTGTTTTTCTCTCTTTTCCTTATGTTATTCCTTGATTTTCTATTAAAAGCAAGGTACCATGCACGGCCTCATACTGTTAGACCTTGCTATACGTTGTCGTCGTCGGCACGACGGTAAAATACCCCGAATACCGTCATAGATTTTGGACGACGGACGAACATGCAGATTTGAGCATGCGCAGATGGGTCAATATTTTATTTACCGTCGCAGAAGGCTCCGTCGTCCAAAACGAAAGCACACTATTGATTGAGGCTATCAATACCTTCAAAATAGTCTGGTAGTCTTTTTAGGATTAAGATACACATTTTGCCTTTTAACTTATTCAATTTATTCATGCTTTGTTATATGTTGGGGCATGTCAAGTGCCCTTTCTATATGTAGAACTTGCAATTACACTTGAAAATTATTTTAATCCGTTGGCTACGGGAACCAAGTGATCCCTGTATTGAGCCTAAATAAACAATTCAGAAGGCAAAGGGTTAAAAGATTGAATATATATATACATACATGTATTAAAGCCCAAATCAAGTTTCTGGGGAGACCCCCAAATTTTTTGTAATAGTTCGCTTCCATTGCACAATGATATGAAAGCATACCCTAATAAACTCGCATGAACAAAAGGATTTGTCATAAAATTAATTTGAAGACTGGAAATTTTGCAATTAAACAGTGAAATTATATCGATCTCCGACCAGAGACTGCATTATGGCTACGCGGCAAACACATGGAAAACAAATGCAGTAACGACACACCCGCTGTACACACGCAAATCGCGCTCGGCTGTCTCGCCCATAGCTCCGCGCGGCGGGCATGGCAAGTGGTGGCCTCTTTTTTGACGATCCCCATCGGATCTTTACTCTTAATTTCATCGGAAATAATACACCCCATACACGGAACATAAACATATCAGGCACATGTTTATTCTTATGTAATTGGAACAATATGAGGACATATTCGCGCAATATGTTCGCAACACGCAAAGCAGCTGACATGATGTTTCATGACTTTTTACTTTCAAGCCTCGCGCACTGATATCCGGGTACCCGGTTCCGAAGTTACGCAGCATTTCATACTTTCATGTCAGACCGAAAATTGCTCAAAAACGTGATTTCATGTACCGGGTAGGCCTAGAATTCCAATACAAATTGTGTTCCAGCCAAAATGCATTAAATGTATGATTATTTTTGCTTTTACTGATTAAAATTAATTTCTTGCTGTTCATGATCGTAATAGTGCAGCCAACATATTTAATAAAAAAAAACAAAGAAATACATAAGAAATACATAAGAAAAAAAAATGATACCAAAAAACTTGTACATTTGATCAGAATCCTACAAAAGTATCTAAAACCAAAATTTAGCAGTTTTGGAGATTTATTGAATGAATTAGAGCATAATTATGATTTTATGCAAAATTAGCTTAATTTATTTATGATTAAAAATTAACTTTTTTGGACCAATTGACTATGCAAATGTGTAGATTACGTCTTGGGCAACGTGCGTGCCAATTTTCATCGCAATTGGTTGACGGCCGAGATCTCCCCCCCCC
>JARBES010024974.1:0-11583 GCA_030265145.1 Strongylocentrotus pallidus | reverse complement strand
TTTTTTAGGGAAGTTCTAAATTAGTATTGTCTTTCAAATGCAGTTGGAATTTAACTTTTTCATTTTTTTGGCCTGCAAATGGGACATAGTACCTTTAAGTAACACCAGAGGAGTTGTCCGATATAGATATCAAGAAAGTGTTTAAATAGATTGAACACCCTTGGTGTTAATTTTAACACTCTGGTTTTTGCAGTGTAGTAGCAGTATGATAAGTAACATCCCGTTCAGTGTGACCTTTTCTATCGCATTTCAGAATTAGTGGTGAAACTGGGATGTGTATAGTACTAATTTATACTAAATTATATGATACACAATCATTATCTGTCACTGATATTGTTTAAAAGGACTCCCAATTACCTACGCTCGCTTCGCTCATTCGAGAAATAAACTGCTCCCTCACCTGTCATGCAAGCCATGCTAGACAAATCTTGAAAAGGGGGAAGGGGGAGTGCGACAAGAAAAGGAAGAATACCCTGGTTCAACTCCGGCAACCCCCCCCCCCCCCCTCCTCTAAGCAGTAGCCTTGTGAATTCAGCTTTCGTTTCACGAGTAAGACCGCCGCCCACATATAAAATAAGATGCATAGACCACATTCCGCACTCTCCCCCAACGTTAGCCAAAATTCGGAATTTTCTTCCAGAGCGAGGGATCGAGGGGCCCCCAATCATTCAGGTGCCTCCTCAAATAATGGACACTGGCTACGTCGTTGTGTAAGTACTAATGGAGGCGTCGTGGAATGAGGTTCATTCACTTGACTCTCGACAAACCAAGGGTTGAGGGTTCGAATCCCAGCCCAGCACTAACATCCTTAGGCAAGACATTACTCCACAATATCCATCCTCGATCCACCCAGATGTAAATGGGTACCTGACAATTGATAGGGTTATTATAATTGCCTGAGTAAGCAAAATAATAACCAGTTATTATCATTATTATTATTTTAATATTACCTTGTTATCGTCGTTAGCCGCTACTCTCTGTACAGCTTCCACAACCTCAACGGCAAAGAAGTTATAGTGAGCGGAGTAGTGGGAAGGGTCTTCCAGGGCCCTACGAAGGACCTTGACAATGAACTCGATGTTGAGGCTCGTCGTATTGAGATCAATGTTTTCCTCCTCGGTCACAATGTAGGCCAGAATAAATAGTGCCTGTGTAAGGGTATAACAACAATGGTTTGAAACTTTTGAATTTTCTTTTTTACTTTTAAATATTTGAACTTCTGTTTTATCGATTTTCAGCCACATCTTACCGTATACTGTTATAAAGTGTTCTATGAATGTCTAACTTTATTGGTTTTTGTGTCATTACGTGTCACGTTCTTTTGGTGTAACTGCATGTATCAATGTACCAGTGTTAGTTAATGTTTTCAATTTATTTCATTTTATTCAATTCAAACGCTAAGAACGAAATGTAGATTCATCGCTTTTCCTTTAAAAAAGTTGAATCCATAACAAATAAGTAAAAAGGTGAATAAATACAAACAAACCTGCATACATGAATCGATATTAAAATAATGTATAAGAAGTGAATGAATGAATAAAATGATTAACTAATTAATTAATAGATAACCTTTGCACGCAAAATATAGAATCGGCAATCCAAGAAAGGCTTGAGAAATTTCGATGCCCTGCTCCGGCGAAAAAGCACTCTGTTATCAGGATGGTTTCTGAAAAAATGAACAAAAAATAACCCATGACTTAAGGCCTATACACTAGTTATCAAATCGACGATAAACCGACGAGTATGATATATAAATATACGCCTATGAACACCGGCTAATTGTGCATTACGGTGACAACCTTTGGTGTAACTACAAGTAACATGAGCCGCCCCCCCCCCCTCCCTTCCAAAAGGTGAAAATTATACAGATAAAAGACGAAGGAAGAGAAAGAGGAGAGAACCTCAAAACAAAATGTTGCAACCGGCCTTGGGGTGGGTCTCAGTCAAATATAAATACTGTAAGCATGCGTGACCAGGAAATCGCGTATAAAGGATTTTTTTTAATTTTGTATAGATTGGACGCGTTCTGCGCGGTGAGGCACTCAGAAGTTCCAAAAAGGCGATTTTGGGCCGTTTTCAAGAAAAAGGGTACTTTTTCAAAATGGCTTAAAATCTTGATGTACGCGCCAGTATACGTGTTTGGGGGTATTTTTCTAGCTCTCAGGGCCAGACCGGGGGATTTAAAGGGGTAATAATGCCCATTGGCGAGACTCCCAGCCCCCGCCTGCACCTGCCGGTCTTTAGATCTTCAGTAGATCAAGATGGATGTCCACGATACCGACCCAGACCTACCAAGTCTCACGTCGATAGCTGGTCCCTTATATTTTGTTTTGCATAGTAGAATAGTAACTGTTCATTGTGTAATTGTTGTAAACACTTCATGTACTTTACATAAAATAGATCAAATTTGAAATGTATTTTTTTTTCTTCAAAGAAAGGACTTATGATGGCTGAACATTACATTCATTTGGAAAAGTACAGGTTGATGTTATTGCTTCTCTATTGAAATAAATTTGTACATTGTGAACTTTACATCAGAAGCGAATTTTTTTTTTTTTTTACATTGTCAACAACTTAAATTGCTCAAGGGGTTACAATTTTAAAATACTTTTTTAAGAGTACACTTATTTGAAATACCCGTTAAGGGCGTGAATTACTTTCAATAAGAGCAGAAAAATCAGAAAAACCAATCAAACCAAGTTTGAACAAAATTGGATAACTAATAAGACGTTTTTGAAAAAGTATATAAAACTATGGAACAATGGAAATCACTACACAAATGGCCAATTCGGTTATCAGTTTGTGACGTCATGTCCTCACTCTCTAGCAATTGCTTTACATATAGTTTAATCCCACTAATTTCCCTTTTTATCCCCCAAATCCCCCATATTTCCCCATGCCTTTGCCCAGGTTATATGATTTGTATCATATTGCGTGCATGAAATTTCACATAATCTTTTATGAACTTTGAAGAATTGGTACTATTTTCTGAATATTGTATATTCATAATTATTGATTTTTATATAAATAGTTTATCAAAATTCAAATTTGTCATGATTTGAATTTAAAAAAAATTACTCTATATACAAAAACATATTACTATCAATCTAACTTGGATGCTGGTGTGAAGAAATAAGATTCATAGGGGAAAAGTAGGAAATTTATATTATCAATATAAAGAAAATAATTAGTGGATAGTGAGGACATAACGTCACAGACTCAAAAGTGAGTTGTCAACTTGTCTAGTGATTTTCAAAGTTATTCTTGTCGTTAAAAATTCATAACTTTCTTATTAATTATCCGATTTTGCTCCAACTTTTTTTGTATTGGTTTGTCTGATTTTTTCTTTTTCTATTAAAAGTAAGTTATTTTTGGAGTGGACTTGCCCTTTGAGCACTTTTCCTACCTTTATAACACAGAACTAAGTGCAAAACACGCTTGTTGCGCGCACTTTCCATTCATTCTACACATTTAAAAAGCGCGGAGTTTTTTTGTTTTTTTTTTCCTTTTGCGGCGGTTCACCGACTCATATCTGAGCGAGCCTTTAGTCGTACCTGATGCAATTGTATATCAAGGTAAACATCTTCTTCAGCAACTCCCTCCTCGACATCCATTTGAGCTCCTCGTCGTCGCGATTCAGGGCCTCGACGTCGAAGATGGGGTCGTACAACATTTCGATGAGTATTGCCATGACCTCGTTCTTGCCCATTTGGCGGGAGAGCTCGGGGCTATTCTCAGTAAAGCGTTGGGCGGCGTCGATGAGGAGGTTGAAACCGATGTATCGGCCTGGATGCAAGATCTATACAGGAAAGATAGTTCATATAGCAGCTCGTGGATTCAACGTCCGCATGATAAACTGCTGTATACATACACATTATCACTCTTTCTCTCTAGGTCTCACCCACACACAGATACGTACACACAAACATACATATCGCCTTGTGTCCTCTAGTAATTGTTGTTATATTATTATTATTGATTATCATTGTTGTTATTATTATTTGTATCTGTTATAAGCGAAAGTATCGTTATCTGACATTGTTAATATTATTATTATTACACAATCATTACATACAAGTGTAATGTACGTATGTATATTATTCAAATCGTTCAAACTATTGCCCAAGGTGACCTCGAAAATATACTGTGTCCCAAGCCGAAGTCGAGAGGCATAGTGCAGTCTCGTGATCACCACGGAGCTTTAGCTTAATCGTGATCTGAAAAATAAGCAGTCAATATTTGTTTTTACATACAGCATCCCCCTTTTCAATTCTCAAAAAAGGGAATATTTTAACAAAACATGCCTGTCATAGTGTATTTTATTGTAGAATGGAAGGAAAGCATTGCACGCGTTTCACACATGCACGAGCAACCATTGCGTTCTTGCTTTGTACGCGCAAGTACAGTAGAACTTTGCCCGGTCAATATTTTTTCGCTATGATTTCAAGCAATCAGTAGCAAATTTCATGCCTGTAGTTTGACCAATCCGAAGCTTGAAATCTTCGTATGCAGTATACACGTATATAATTAGTTTATTCACACACATAATACAGGTAGTAGGATTGGCGAATACCTTTGTAGATTATATCTTTCTCAATTAAAATCTTCCTGTCCAAAAGTTATATTGGCATGTCCTTACCTGATCATTGCCATGTAGTTCTTCCAAGTTGTGTTCAAAGATTTCGTCGAACCCAGCCTCGGTAAAGAAGTCAACGCACTTTTTATCTCGTAGATTGCTCAGCTCACAAAGGGACAGCAGAGTGTCAAGTAGTGCTCCCTGGTTTGCCCCAGATGATGTTTTTTTTCAGTCCTTCCAGTGTTTTTTCTTGGATATTCTAAAAAAAAAAAATGAAATTTAAGAAACGTAAAGAAAGGTATGATTGTCTTTAAAAGGAGGTTCTTGAACTTGAACTTGACCAAGTGCTCCCTGGCCCACACCTAAGTCACACCAATGAGACCGACAGTAGACCGACAACATACTGACCCCAAAAATGCAAAAAGAATTGACCAAGAATTGATAAGTTTGGAGTCGGTGTAGAGTCACTTTGGCGGTGTGACTAAGCTAGTAAAGGGTATATCCACCCTAATCCATCCGAATCGTCCTTCGTCCTATCTTTCTTTCTCTATACCCCCCTCTCTCTCTATCTCTCTCTCTCTCTTTCTTCTCTGCTTAGAAAGGTTATCATTTGTTATTATTTCCATTATCTGTAAATTGTTTGTGTATACACCCATGTTAAGGCATTTTTATACATTTATTTTCTATTTATATTAAAGAGCACTTGTAACTTTTGTTTTATTCTCAAGGGGTCTATAAAAAAAAGTTTTGCTTTTTTTAATACACTCCTCCACTTTTGTTAACCACTGTGCCAATTAATTTAAACAATTGTATAATCATTTGTAAAATGTTTGGTTAAAGGTAATGCAAAGTTTTGGGAAATTTTGAAAATTGGATGGATAGTAATTCTTTACAATTTTGATATATTTGGATGACCCTGTGGATGTATTATAAGCACTACAAAATTTAGTCCCTAAAACACTTCTGCTTTTGAGAGATTGAATAATCAAAAATTTACCGGTGCTCCCGGTAAATTTAAAATAACGCTTAAGGCCATTCCATGGTAGCTGCGACCATGAAAGTCTCAGAATATGCAGTTCTGATATATAATTTCTAAACGGGAATAGCAAATCGGTTGAAAGTAGTCATTGTTTTAGAGCTAAAGTAATATCAGTCCTGAGAGGGAGCTATACAACATGTAGAAATTATCATTTACAATCTCATCATGATTATGTTATATCATGTGGAAATAAAGAAACCTTGAAACCTTGAAGAAAAAATATGTTAAAATGAAAGAAACGGGTCAGTGAAAATTTGAGCAGAATCTGATTCCGAGGTATTTTCCAATAACATAGTAAAGATGAGGGAATGATAATGTTCAAAACCACTTATACAGTCACGTTTGGGCAACTGGGGTATTTGACGGAGGGGCAAGGGAACATTTGCCCAACCTAACATATTTCCTACCAATTTAAAGAAATTCAGCCACACTCGTAGTTCAAAATCTGGTCGATTAAATGTTAACAATCACCGCCAACGCAATGTGATTTCCCACAAAGTACTCGTTGCCAGCCGAAAATAGCGTGAGCCTCGAATTAGGACGGTTGAGGCTGAGCGTACGAGTTTGTTGATGACGCCATCATTGGCAGCTTGCAGCAAGTGTGGGGAATAATTATAATAGAGATAAAAGATTAGAACCGACCAGATTATGGAAAGCTCGGTTCCAAAAAGTACTACATCCATAAATCCAAGTTCGGAAAAAACACGATTTGTTTAGTTATCAGTGTTTTTGGCTGTTTATACTATTGTATGCTACAAGTATAAAACTACTCTTTAAACAAATATAAGTCTCCACAAATATTTTTCTTGAATGTTTTTTTTTTTTTTTGTGCTGTAGTAGTACTTTTTGGAACCGAAAATAGACAAGTGCAAACTGTATGCAAGTTACAATGCATGACTTGAATGGATAAAGTAGGCCTACCTTTTGGAAACGAACTGATTTTTAAATGCCATTTTTAACTATATTTGGGGAATTCAGCTTGAAAGTTTCGGTGTATGAGGCTGGTGGAAATGTGTTCATTAATGCAGAAATTTAATGTAGTACCTTTTGGAACAGAGCTTTTCATATATAGTCCTAAGCAAGTATTGGACTGAAAGTACATTGATCGGTAAGTTGAAAAGGGAGACGCGGGTTCGAAACCAAGTCGATGCATGCGCCTGAGCCCATTTAGTAAGGCATTAATCCTTATCTCCGAAAGTCCATTTTTGCACTCTCGCAAACAATGCCTTCTGTTCATTCAAGCGTGAACACATACCACACAAAAAGGATACCGGATGATTTGGGATAAAACACTCTTTCATAAGATGTATAATAATTTACTGTTCCTAGATGATTGTTAAAACAGTTAGCACTTTTGTAGGTGTAAACTTTTTATTGACTCACACTGTATAGTCTTGAGCGAGGGCCTAGTACTGCCTGTCTCTGGCTGTGTAAAATACAGGAGCAGCTATTTAAAAGCATGGGTAATACAAAAGCTATGGTCGGGGGTGTACTAAAACTTGCCATTTTCATAGTATATTAGTTTAGACACTGTGCTACGACCTACGATTCACAAGGGTCTGCGGCTGCAAACTATTTATTTTTGATTTGTGTTGGATATGGATTTGACACCGGATATGCCGGTATCCGGATGGACCTGATTGAGGACTTTGTACATGTAGATATTCCATAACTCTCTTTCCTTTTCCTGTTCCTCCTCTTGCCACGTACCGCTGGTCCGAGGGGCCTTGAGTGCCTTCTCTTTGGAACCTATTTTGTTTACTCTCTTCATAAAGTGATTGCGAGAATATGAAAATCTCACTCAGGATTTTTAAATCTAAGGAATCGTAGAGTTATATACAGTATATGTACATAACTAACCCTAACCATAAACCCTTACCCGAAAACGATCTGTAGAATTATTGTCCTCCTACTGGCAATTTCGACTTAATCGCTCACTTTTTTTACTCCTGACCAAATGTCCGTCTAATGACGCCTTTAGTAAAATATAAATACATATATATCATATACATATAAGGTTTTGAGAGGATATTTTGGCCATCATTCCATGGAGAAAAAAAAAAAAAGGAAGGACAATTTAATCTAACTTTATAGGCAACAGTGTAGCCTGCGGACACACTCTGATTTGACACTTATAAACACAATTCCATATAGTTTGGAGCAAAAACTAACTTTGTCAGTCCTTTGTTATGTCAATTGAGAGCTAAAAGCTATAGAATAGACATGTATGTGGAAGAGTCCATGGTACAGATAATAGTTGGTGTAGTAGACCTTGAAGTCGGGATAATGACTAGCGTTTGTGCCTGTGAACTTTATATACAGGATTATGTTGGATAAACCTTGCTCACCTAGCTTATATTTCTAGGTACCTGCATAATTTCTGTGTCAATGAGTAATCGATAACGTATATTCATGGGTGACAGATTGTCTTCTATTTTCTTAAAATTAAGGGAAAATAGGAGTAAAGCTTTTTGACAAATGTACAAACAATTTAGTGACTTTCGATCGCCTGCTTCATAGTTTTTAAATAAAATTCATTTTCATTCTAGGAAAGAAATTAAATGATAATTGATTGAATTGGAATTAAAGACATTAGAATTAAGATACATGCAGTACATGTATTAGAATGTTCATGAAGATTTAAAGGAATAACAAAGTTTTAGTATGGGGTCATGTATTTGGTTCAAATAAACATATTGGAAGCATATGCGATTTTACAATATTCAATAATCGTTGTCGCGGTTGAAATCGAGTCTAAAGTGATGACATAATAAACTCTTTATGTTGTATAGCGCCCTCTCAAGACTGATATTACTTTAGCTCTAAAACAATGTTTCTTGACTAGGATCGACCAATTTGCTATTACCGTTTAGAAATTCAATATCAGAACTGCATATTCTGAGATTTTCATGGTCGCAACTACCATGGAATGGCCTTAGGCGCTCTTTGAAATATTTGAAATTTACCGGGAGCACCGGTAAATGTTTGATTATTCAATTTCTCGAAAGCAGAAGTGTTTTAAGGGCTAAATTGTATAGTGCTTATAATACATCCACAGGGGCATCCAAATATATCAAAATTGTAAAGAATTACTATCAATCCAATTTTCGAAATTTCCCAAAACTTTGCATTACCTTTAAGGCACGGGAACAATCGCGGCAAATAAAAATACAATAGCGACGTAGTGTGTGTGTGTGCGTGTGTGTGTGTGTGTGTGTGCGCGCGCGCGTGTGTGTGTATGTGTGTGTGTGTGTACGTGCGTGTGTGTGTGTGCGTGTGTGTGTGTGTGTGTGTCCGTGTGGTGTAATTGGGTTTTTACAGACGCGTAGACCCGTACGTCTTCCCTAAAAATAAAAAAATAAAATTATTGATCTTACCGCAATGTCTTCAAGGTCGATCTTCCCAGACCCTTGGAAACTTCGGACTTCTTCGGTAGATTTCGTCAGGTACTCGTGAAATTCCTTGAACTCATCTGTTGTGAAGCGTGCTATATCCGGATGTCCGTCTTCATGGATTCGATCCAGAGGTAGATAATGTGCAGGTCGCTCCCGCGGACTTCGGAAGGGCTGAGGGTAAGTTTCGGGATCTGGCTGGCCAGCAGGTTGGGGATTGACAACAGTCTCATGGTAGCCCAGCCGATAGCCGGAACCTGCGGGCCGGATGAACTGCACTGTTTCAGTAGTTCTTTTTCTTTTCTTTCTTGTATGTTCAGTAATTCCTTTTGGTGAACTGCTCCTCGATCTTAAAATCATAGTCGGCGTCTCGCGTATAGGTACACTCATGATGCTAATTTGTATATGGAGAGCCTGAAGGAATCAGCTTTTAAAAAAAATTATATTGAAATTCTTTACTGTACAAATCAAATAACTTGCTCAGAAGCGTTTGTCTTTTCTTTGTTGATGTCCACAAATATAATAATGTACCGACCTAATCCCGGGAATATGGCGAAACAATGTAGACCAGATTGTGTTTTATCAGCAGTGGCCTGCAAAGTGAAAATTCCTGAACTAGATTCTGACAAATCGAAAGTGGTAAGTTTTACATGTCCTCCGAAAAAGCCCTACAGCTCCATGTATCATAGCTGTCTATCAGCAAAAAGACGAGTACACTGGACAGTGTACCTACTAACCCGGCTATTTAAGCACTTCCTTCTAATTTTATTTGGCATTGGTTTCTAAAGATTTCAGGAAACGCTTGTTAAAACACTGACAATGTGCGTCAACTGTCCAACAAGGTCAATGGGCCTCCATGTACGAGGAAATTCAATGACTATACTGACACAGGATACCCGTGTTCACAAGTGTGCGGATTTAATCCAGTCAGCGGCCTATATCGAAGGAAAGTATAGAGCATGCCAAACAAAAACGCGAATTAGAAATTTTACCAAATTGTGTCGGCTCAAAATGCACACCAAAAAAGAAGCAAAACCAATTCAACTTTTCTAGAGCGGGCGTTCGCATTTATGCACCCAAAGAGATTTTTTTAAAATTATATTGTCGCTTAAAATCGCGCAAAATTGAAGCTGAAAGAGCCAAAAGAAGAATCAAAAAGTTAATTTGATTTTTTTAATTTCTTACTCGCTTCAATATGTATTAAAGATACTATGTCCTCTTTGCAGCCAACATCAAATTCTGTAGAACTTTGCAGGAATTATAAATATGTCAGGTATGTCCTACCTGTGTAATTTAAACATTATTAGTGTCCTAGAATTCAAATCATGCAAGGAAACCCGTTCACCTTCTAGACTTCACTGTAAGACACTATTGAGTGACTGACTGGCATCTTTTTTCTTTGGTAATAACATACATAAAATGAGCTGTAAAGGTACATGAGCATTTTTCTACATTAATAACCCACTACTTGTAATGGCCAAAATTAAACTGATTGAATCTTTGTGCAGCACAAAACCTACGACCATTCGGTAAAAAGGTCTGATAATCAGACTATTACTAAGGTGATTGTGACATATAATTGTACATAATTATGTATATATATAAATAATTCATAAAATAGTTTGTGGCAAAAATAGTCAACTGTGACTGATTGCCAAACAAAATCAAATCAAGAAAGAAAGAAAGCAATCACTTCGATTCGACAAGTAATGGTCGTTATTTTCCCACTAAAAGACATTTTCAAGACCTTCCGTTTTGAGGGAAGTTCTAAATTAGTATTGTCTTTTAAATGCTGTTATAATTTAACCTTTTCATGTTTTGGGCCTGCAAATGGGACGTGGTACCTTTAACATTTAAGAAAAAAAGTATATTAAACTGTACTGAACCGAACAGGAATCAAGCAATTTGCTCAATGAGCAGAATGACTATCTATTCAAGAGTTTGTTCCCAATACCTCGGGGCGACTCTGAACACCCCGAAAAACAGATATAACATGTAAATATTGACGCTGATTATTATCCTTGTCTTAATGGAGAGACAAATAACAAAAATAGTTTTTGTATGTAATGAATGAATGTTTCATTTGGTCCCACGCGTATGGTACATTAAGCTTTTCATTTAAAAAATATTTGAAAATGTGTGCATTAGTTTTGAAGATGATTAATTTCATTGATACGTGAGTCTTTGATCAATGTCACTAATATTTATGTCCTTATGTATACATTTCAATATTGTTTGTGTCCCTTTCCCCTATAGTACATCTGCGAGCGTCATTTTCAGAAGATCTCCAACCGATCTCTGTTCACTGGTCTCAAGTCCATCACTCATTTCAGACGTCCTCAGTTCATTTCTTTCCTTCAGTCACTAGGGGATGAACATCCAGGGGTAAGTATCTCACTATTCTCCTTGGCCAAGCATATAACCTTTACTCCGGGGACCCGTTTCAAAAAAAATCTTTTTCAATGACAAATGACATAAATCAGTGACAAATTTGTCGACAACCAATCAGAAGCAAGGCTTTCAGTAGCTTATAACAAAAACTGTCATTTGTCACTGATGACAAGTTTTGTGAAACG
>JARBES010023835.1:0-11619 GCA_030265145.1 Strongylocentrotus pallidus | reverse complement strand
TCGGGCGAAAAATACGCTTATTTAGAAGCCTTTATGTCATGGTCTGCAAAGTGGCTGGGCTCGAGCCCCCCTCCCCCCCTCAATTTTTGTATAAAATGTTAATTACTATATTCCTTGTACTGTACTAACCCTCTGACATGCAAAAAAATCCTGATTTTTTTTTCTGAAACCACGAAGATATCTATGGTTTTCTTTGAAGGTGTCGATATACGACACCCTCTAACAGTGATTAAGAGCAAATTCTCCCAACCATTTTTGAATTTTCCCAACCGTTTTTCCATGAAAAAAGGACATAAAACAGGCTATAAAAAAATCTGTCAACACTTAAATGTCTGGAATGGAATGTAGAGCCATGTTATTGCTTCGTGAGATTTCCATAACTTGCAATAATATAGTTGGAAGAATTAAGGAATCGATCAGATCAGTTTTTCCCAATTTGTACCATGAATAATGGTCGGTTTTCACTCAAATTGTCAGATTAGCTTTAATTGTACATCTAGCATTAAAGTCACTACCTTAGCACCACTATCTCTCATCTGAACAATGTTACCAAGTCCCTTTAATAATAATAATAAATAGTTCGTTCTTATATAGCGCTTTTCAGGACCGATCGAAGGCCCTCTCAAAGCGCTTTACATATATTTATTATTATCCCGGTCATCGGAATCAGGCATACCCGCACACAATGTATGCACGTTCTCTACTCCCTGGGGAGCATTTTCGCCAGGCGTCATTTTTACAAGCGCACACTTGCAAATCTAACCACATTAGCTTTCGGATCCTACCGGGTACCCATACACCTGGGTGGAGAGTGGTAAATGTAGCTCAATGTCATGTCCAAGGACATTGGTGCAGCGGCGGGACTTCAACCGCGGACCTTGTGATCCACAGTCCGGTGACATATCCACTCGACCATGACACTTCTACAATTGGCTGAAATTTCGATGCATTTTTGATAGACCATTGTAATTCATCAGCCATCACCATCAGGCTATTTCAATATGGTGTATCAATTCTTCCACTTTGTGTTTTAAATAATGTAATGCAACTTGCCTCTTCTTATATACATATACACAGTTAAAGATAAAGGTGAGTTCTGGTCATGCGATTGCATTGTGAAAGAAAAGATGTGGAATGGATCAGAAAAGGTTGATAATGTAGCATGTAAGTATTGGTGTGTACCGCAAGGTTCTGGAGTCATCAAAATCATAACAAATTTGGCCCAGTCTTGGTAAAGTAACAATCACTGTACACAGACAGATGTATACGGGACAACACACATGGTGTCGGGGCTAGTACTACGCTGATTTCCTTATCTTTCTATGCTCCTTACTCAGCCAGTATACATTTTCTTCCAAAATTGTTTGGCACATGACATTTATTTGTAATCTTGCACATTCAGAGTAAGTTTCGTTTGATTCTGTGAGAATTCATTTTCTTTTTTTACCAGAACTCAAGTTTATCTTTGAATGTTATTACTTGGTACACAAAAATGAATTTGTTTAATATGTTGGTATGACTGGATGTGTTTGGCATGTTTGGTTATGAGATGAAACATAAACGACACCGATGACCACTCCTCCGGTGGTCGCACGTCAACAGTGTTGCATAAGGAGACGAAATGAATGGTGATTCGGAATTCGGCAGGTAAACTCCGCACACCAGCATCGTAGCCCAGTGTGACAAACAATCTGGTGCTGGTCACTATCGATGAATAACGAAGGGGCATGGTGATCAGAAGGTACAGGTTGAAACTGATGGCGAAAAGTGCTAGCATTACAAACCATATCGACACCATGTAAACAAAAAAGGAAACACCATACTTATGATGGTGCAAGTTTGTTTGTTTTAAACGAGAACCAAATCGTATTCCAACTGCTCAAACTGATGCTCAATATCAGGTCAGATGTTGTCAAGATCTGATAGAGAATTCGCATGTTGTCATGGAGCTCCTTCTGATGGCGGAGTATGTACAAAACAAGACCATTGGAAATGACCGAAATAACAATAGTTAACATGTAGAAGATTGCACATTCGGGGTCATATTTTCCGTGCCGTTATGTTCACTGAATTCCCCGAAGCTATTTTGCTCAATAGCTTCCGAAAAAGACAAATGAACAGAAGATATTGATCTGCTATATATTGGTTTTTCTTCTCATTCTTCCTAACGAAATTTGATCCTAAACTAGCCGCGTGTGTAGCTAGGCCTATCGACCTCTGGACGGTAAATATGTACTCATCATTATGAAAAGAGAACACGGCGCTATAAATTAGGCGAATCATTTGTGAGATAAAACTTTGAAAATAGGAGGCAATGAAAGGTTTGATGAATTCTAATTAAAATGATCTATCAACTTTTGGATAACATGACAGCAGATCGAAAGGAATTAATAAATGCGCAATTAAGGGGAACTATAAGTCAATCATTAATATGTACTGTCGGAATATTGACTTAACTATACTAGAGCGATCATGATACGAGTACGTTTTTACAATGTCCTAATGGAAATACGTCATAGGTAGGATATTAAAATCCTCATAATAAAGAATTAAAGATAGAGTTAAAACTTGGAAATACGGTAAAAAATTGACTTGCACTTTGGCTATATTACGCATTTTTAGGTTTTGATTATTCAAGCACAATTAAAAATATTATGAATTTTTAGTTATTCATTTGTTATTTTAATTATTATTATCATTTTCATTATCATTATAACTACAAGCTTTTTCAACAATGAAATCTGTAGGGAGTTGCGTCGAATATTTTTTTTGTAAAAATGATATTGAACTATTTAATTCGATCTGGTTTTAATGATTCATGAGAATATGGTGCGAATCCGATCCAGATTTCATTCGTAACACTGAAGCTTATTTCGTTTAAGATTGTCAGCCATGTACCAAATTGTTCTTTCAACGGTTGCAACGCTTTCAAACACTTCGACATTGTATTGCTTCAGTTCAATAGCTCATTAGCTCGCCAACAACGTACAAACTGCAAAAATAGCTTCCATGCTTCAGGGTTCATCAACAAGTACACGATGGGCTGTATCCAGGTGTAACTCAATGGGGGAAAAAAATGGTCATCAATTAAAACGTCAATATTTCTCATACAATATGGCCATAAAATTATGTCGCACACTCAATTATGAAATGGATACTAAGGCCATTCAATCATAAAAAGGTAAAGTTAGAACGTTCAATGAGTCATTCATGAGCATGATTTACGTACAACAGAAACAGCTTGAATAACATAACATGAATATGAAATAAAACTGCTGCCCATAAAGTTTGAACAAATTCTTTATTCTTACCCCTTTTCATGAAACGATTGTGACAATATGGTTTATTCTTAATTAGATAAATTCCATACTCTCTCAAAGCGTTGTTGATCAATCGCTACAACTCTTCAGATTGAGAAATAAAGTCCTGAAAGAGTATTGTATTATAGCTTCCCATACTCAATAAAACCAAGATTAGAGATTCATATTTTAAGCAATTTAAATGGTTTTATTCAGGGTTATATATCTCCGAAGTTACATGCTTTATTGTATTCGTTGATGGTCATCGCCTTTCCGGTAGATGACATCATGACAGTGGGGATACTAATTTAAGTGTAAGTTATAAACAAAACTGTACTATGATCCTTGTCAAATGCATAAGTGAATTTGGTTAGATTCAAATGTACCAGATAATCTGTATTTTGTTAACCATCACATTTGATTAATAAACGTTAACATAAAATAACATAAAGAAACTTGTCTACGTTCTTCATTTATGCATACCAAACAGCTCAAAAATACACTGTGAATAAAACATGCATACGTTCTGGCTGTATGCAATTTTGACTTTTAAAACTGTCAATTTGTTGAAACATACTTCAAAGAAAGTGTATGTTTTGCCCACATCCGAACACCTTTCAAATGAATAAATGCAGTATTATGTTTGTCTATTCAATGTTATACATGTGTACTCTGATTTAAAATACACATGTTGGCATTTAAATGGTAAACATATTAATTTGGTGAGCTTGCTGTGACTTGTGTATTTGTGATTAATATACTAAACGGATAAGCATGATGTATATTTTGACTCCAATGAGAAACAGATGCAGGCGTCTATTATCCAACATACTACAGTTTGGTCAACATAAATTTTCTTCCACTTTCTATAAAATAAAACAAATATTTGCCACCAGTAGGCAGCATGACAAAATGGATACTACGACAGGAGCCCTGTTGAAAAATATGAGCTAATATATAATCTTTGGTAAAACAAAGATGATAATATTTTGCAATCTGTATGCGCTTAACAAATGTCAAAATATCAAACATATCGTCGGCCTTATGCCAAAAGGGCCTTAACCTGATTGTGGGGGTTATTAAGTTATTAACATCACCTTGTATATTTCAACATTCTCTTTAAAATGATGTGCTTCACTTGTTAAAATTCGATTTATTTATGAAGATAATTATGAATTTCAAAAGGCCCTTAACGCGTATGTCATCTTCTTCCTTACGCAAAAAAAGGGTCTTAACCACACAGCAAATTTTGTATCAATGACAGATTATTTCGTAATTTCCATTTGATTCAATAAATATCAGTAGAAACAACATTAAAACATGCTTAGTCTACAATAGACACAATGTACTTAGAATAATCACTGAAAGTATATGTAATGAATTTAGTGAGATTTAAGTTAGATGTGGATGCATGAAATGCGACCGACTCATTGAAATACGCAGGTGTCAACGTATGGGACTGTAATGAAAATAAACAATGAAAAAGGTGTTCTTAATGTACGATCTCAAAAAATAACTTTACCGAAAGCTGCATTATATTAATAAAAATATTCAGATATCAAAAATACTTTTTTAAACATTTTAATTAATCAGTTTTATCAGTTTTCGTGATCCAGTAGCCGTAGCAGGGGCTTTCTGGCAAACCAAAGGTGTTGCGAAACAAGAAAATTTCTTTATGCCAGAAGGGCGCTAACTACGCGCGCGTACGATAACGGCAGGTTAAGGCCCTTTTTGCATAACGCCGCGTAGGTTACGGCCCTATTGGCATAATGCCGCGTAGGTTACGGCATAAATACGCAACATTAAAGCCATATCCCAAAAAGCCCCTAACGTGTTTTTTGCACAAAGCATGAAAACTTCTGAATATTAAAAAAAAAAAAAAAACTCATTTCATGTGAAACTTAATAACTTAACATGTTTATCAAAATTGACATCAAAAACAAAAAAAAACATCACAAACTTTTGACTATTAGAGAGGCCAAAACTTTAAACGCAATTATCTCGGAATGACCAAAAGCAGTTAAGGCCATTTTGGCATGAGGCCGAAGATATATCGTATATAACATTGGAATAGCTAATAACGACATCAGTTAAGAGAATATTGCAAAACAAGAAGATTCTAAAGACAATACTTAATTGAAAAGAACAAACAATATTAAGATTAAAGGCGAAAGTATAATTTGATAAAATATTATCTTACATAATAACAGGAAGCCAAAGGCTGTTTAGTTACACTATTCGACTATTGTTAAAATTGACATATTTGCAGCATAGTTTCCTGGCTTCGGAGTTGGTGAGCAGATAAATTATCGGCTGAACCCACGTGCTGCTACCTGCAACCAAGTCCAGGATAAGGATGAAATCTGAGCTTGTGTAGAGAATTATGTACGGTATCCACACGATGTAGAAAGACCCTGTAATAAGAATGACGGTAATAAACCCTTTCAACCGCGCTTGTGGTGGGCGATTAAGGTTTTCACCAGGGTTTACACCGACCCTATTCTGCGGCTGATCAAGTTCTTGACAACCACCACCTACACCATTCTCGATACCGACTTCCGTTACGGTGCTTTTAAGTCGGACGATCCTCAAATTATTGACAACCGCTTTTGTCTTCTGACGCACGATGATGAGCAAACGAACGTAAATCAGTGTAATGAAGATCAGAGTTACACATACAGGAAAAACGGTGTAGAATTTGTCCACTGCGGTCGTCCATGAAGGGATTTCACGACCCATGCAATTTTCAATGTTGTCTCTTAGGAATGGAGAATTGGGAAAAGGTAGATAGATCCCATGTGCCACGAAGGTCAGAAGGTACATGGATGCCAATGAAAAGAGAAATCGTTTCCTGGTGAGGATCGTGTGATATCTCAGCGGCTTTGTCACCAGAAGATAGAGGTTCAAACTGATGCCGTACAAACAGATCATCACGGATGAAAGCGAAGTGTGAAATACAAAAGGAAACATCATACTAATGACTGTACAAGTCTGTTTATTGGCGGATAACAGCCATAAGATAGTCCAGACGCTCCAACTGATGCTCAAGACAAAGTTCGACGTGGCAAGAATTTGGTGAAGGGTTTTCATGTAGTCCTGAAGCTCTTTTTGGTGATAGATAACGACTAGTGCGATACAGTTGAAACATATGGCTAGGGCAATCGTTACAGAGTAAAAACACAAAATCACAACTTCAAGATCACTATTGTGTCTTGTTATGTAGTCAGTTGCGTTTTCCGCTCCAGACGGTGTAGTCGCCATATTTTAGAAACGTGCTTGATGTAAGTGCATCACAATCATGTTAAAAAGAGTGTTGATTTGATGATAGCCTCCTTCCACAAACAAAGTTCAGAGGCGTCTGAGGAAAATTAGAAGCACACAAAATCCTGGAACCACGACTTGTCGGCGGAAAGAATCGTGTTGCAGTTGAAATATATTTTGGTGTTTGTGCCGCCTCAACCTGACCACGACATCGGCAGTACTGGTGCGCGCCCTTATCTGTTCACGATACTTGGCGATTTGACTTCAGACAGCTTGATTGACAATTTGATTAGCAATTCAATAATTGAGAATTCTGAATGGAATTGTACATATATAAATTATGAGCATCCAGGTAAGCATTGATGTCATGGACCTACTGGCATAATTCACTTTGATATAAAATACGTATGATCATGTAATTGACCTTCCTTTTCATAAATCAAATATAAATTGGCTTGGAAACAGCGTCTGTTTTATAAATAAAAATCAATGCTTGATCTTAAAATGGATCGGATCGATCCTAATACTGATTAAAGGATTTATGGAGCAATCCCTTTATTTGTTTTGTTATTTTTTTTTGTTATCCATATACTTGTAATTCGACCTTCACTGATTCAAATCAAAGGAGGTTTTTAAAATTTCCTTTTCAGATTTTAAGAATTGACGTGTGAGGAAGAAAATATGGTAATGTCGGACACCGCTACAGCCCACGAGGACCCAAAATGTCGGTCTAGCGAACCTCCTGAATGTTGTCCATGAGATCGTCAATCTCCACCCCAAAGGCAGCGAAATATGTGATAACACTTTACTTTTCAATCTACTTGTCAAATATTTTGTTTGCCCTGTGCCCCCCCCCCCCTTGAAAAAAGAAATCATTGATCCGTTTTTTTGCCCGATCCAAAGATCAATATATATAGCGGTTTGAATGGTAGTATTGTTATATTAGATGCATTAATGACGTTAAAAGCATCCACCAGAGCCATGAAATAGTAGACGGGTAGGTATTTTTCTTCATGATGACAATACTTTGTGATATAGTAATTGAGTCATGTCCCGTCTCCCGTTAGAACAGTTTACTAAATTCATGCCGCATTGTGAACGTTATTATTTATTTTAATTTATCATGGGTTACTTGTTCACTGAAATAAACAGAGAGCATTCTGAGTGGCGGTATTGATGTGATAGATACATTAATTATATTGAAAGAATCGGAACGCACCTGGCAATCACAACATTAATTGGGAGTGTATAATTGGTTAACTATTTTGTTTGACTTGCACTAACGAGTCCTCTCTCCATCTCTCATCCCTTCTCTCTCTCTCTCTCTCTCTCTCTCTCTCTCTTTCTCTCTTACATATTTGTAAAGCTTAGATCCTCCTCTTTCATTTGATTTAATTCATATGATGCATATTTCACGCATGAGTGATTAAAAACATTTTGAAGAGAGGAAACCAAAAAGTCATTTTGCGGGCGGTATCTAAATTTCAAAGAGAAAATTACATTTTTAGAAAGTTCAGTTTCTGCCCTTTCATATGACAACTCAATCAGGAAAAATCAGCAAGGAATAACAAAGTTCTGTTTGTTTAAAGTGATGCTTACATTTCCATAATTTGATTTAAAAAGTACGTTTTCACTGGCTGCCTGCGGTAGCAACAAGCAGAATTGACAAAAGACTTCACTCCGTTTCGTAGGACAATCAGCCATGCACGAAGTCTCTCATCTATGTCTGATTGTCAACAAAACGGAGTTAGGTTTTTTTGTCAATTCCGTTTGTTGCTATTGCAGGAAGGTAGTGAAAACGAACTCTCCCTATCTCCCTCTATGCAACTCTCTCTCTCTCTCTATGGAGAAAGTTTCCGTGATTGATTACTCATTAAGAAGAGATTTATAGATATGACTACGGTATATAAATGTATAGTAGAGTATTCCTAACTAGGAAAATAATAATGTTTTTTTTGTTGTTAGGAATTATTAATGTTTTCATTTAAAAAAAAAACTGACGCTATGATGTTCTCTTTTCCGTTTTGTTATTGTGTATTGTAATTGTTTAACCCTGCATGAGAAGCATCTAATGTCATTTAAATCTCGGTCCTGGGTTTCATGTAACATCTTTATTACTATGGTATATGTACTTTCTTCAATAAAGATGAATAAACAATGAGTCGTGTCCCGTCTCCCGTTAGAACAGTTTACTAATTGATGCCGCATTGTGAACGTAATTGTTTATTTTAATTTATCATGAGTTGCTTGTTCACTGAAATAAACAAAGAGTATTCTGAGTGGTGGTATTGATGTGATAGATACATACATTATATTGAAATAATCGACTCGAGCTCTGAGATAACAGACCAACAAGGGTCAACCGATTATGATACAAAACATTTATGACACCGCCTCTCGATGGGACAGTAAACAAAAATGATTACAATATCATAACATTTTCTGTCAGAAGTAAAATGTAACACCTTGAATACAAAATATAAAACGATTCTCAAGTGAGAGACCATTAGTATCGTAGTATCTCCCAGAAGCAAAGGATGTAAGCTCTAAAACTGACAAAATTCAATCTAAAATATCATGTGGAAATCAAGAGAGGAATTGTTCAAATATAGTACAGTATACAAGATTATTCTGCATTGATATTCAGAAGAATTGATGGACAAGGAGACGAAGTGAAAACAATTTGTTAACCCTTCGTAAGATTTGTAGTTTTCGTCACAGCTTTATTGATTCGGTCAACTGAAGAGATGATGGCGTATAATAAACATGAATCGTAAAGCTGATTTAAACATTAATAACAATAATCGTTCGTTCTTATATAGCGCTTTTCAGGACCGATCGAAAGCCCTCTCAAAGCGCTTTACAGATGTGTATTATTACCCCGGTCATCGGATACAGGCTTATTCGCACACAATGTATCCACATTCTCCACTCCCTGGAAAGTGTTCTAGCCAGGCGTCATTTTAACAAGCGCACCCTTGCTAATCTAACCACATTAGCTTTCGCTTTCCGGGTACCTATTTAACACCTGGATGGAGAGTGGCAAATGTAGCTAAATATCTTGCCAAAGGACATTAGTGCCGCGGCGGGACTAAACCGCGGACCTTGTGATCCACAGTCCGGTGACCTATCCACTCGACCACGACACCTCTACAATTGGCTGAAATTTCGATGTATTTTAAATATCAAAATATGGTGTATCAATTCTTCCACTTCGTGTTTTAAATAATGTAATGCAACTTGCCTCTTCTTATATACATATAACCAGTTAAATGTAAATACTTGGTACACACAATTGAATTTGTTTAATATGTTGGTTTGACTGGTTGTGTTTGGCATAGGTCATACAGTGTTATACAACTATTGAAACACAATTTTTGACATCCAAAGGCCGGGCTCCTCGGTCACACCGAAGAGTCTTCAAACATATCTTCCTTGCATCGGGGTTTGTCAATATGTATATTATGGGTTGAAGGTTATGAGTGCGAGATCGTGAGGGTTCCATGATCTCGGAAAAATACAATGAAGGATATCCACACGATGTAGAAAGACCCTATGAGCAGAAGAACCGTGGTGAGTCCTTTGGCACCCCTCGTGGGTTGGCGATTTGGGTTTTTCATTGCGTCGGGACCATGTCCTCTTTGTGGCCGACCAGTCTGTTGTTTCACGACGTTCGGTGTCTCTGCATCAACATGTTCAATTCTACCGAACACAGGGGCTTGATGATGGGCGACAGTTTTTCTCTTTCTGGCAAGCAATCAGCAAGAGTCGAATGTAGATGACTGTCGTGAAGAGCATCGTTGCAAGAATGGGGGTTAGGAGATGAAACATAAACACCACCGATGACCATTCCGCCGTTGGTCGCGCGTCTCTCGTTCTACAATGTTGCATTAGGAGACGAATGAATGGCGATTCGGGAATCGGTAGGTAAACTGCACACACAAGCATCGTAGTTGCTCCAGCGGATCCAAGTGTGACAAACAATCTGGTCCTGGTCACTATCGTAGGATAACGAAGAGGCTTGGTGATCAGAAGGTGCAGGTTGAAACTGATGGCGAAAAGTGCTAGCATTACAAACCATATCGACACCATGTAAAAGAATGGAAACACCATACTTATTATGGTGCAAGTTTGTTTGTTTTTAAACGAGAACCAAATCATATTCCAACTGCTCCAACTGATGCTCAACATCAGGTCAGATGTTGCCAAGATCTGGTAAAGAACTCGCATGTTATCGTGGAGCTCCTTCTGATTGCGAAGTACGAACAATACAAGACTATTGGAAATGACCTAAAAAATAATAGTTAACATGTAGAAGATGGCACTTTCAGGGTCAAGGGTTTCCGTTACTGTTACATTCACTGAATTCCCCGAGGCCATTTCGCTCAATAGAATACGATAAGACAAAAAGACAAATGTACAGCGGATATTGATCTGCTATTCGTGGGTATTTCTACTGATTCTCCTTAACGAAATTTGATGCCAAACTATCTGCGTGTTGAGAAAAAGGGGACCTTATATAGCTAGGCCTATCGAGCTCTGGACACTATTGTACACATCATGAAGACATACGGCGCTAGATATTAGGCCAATCATATGTGAGATAATATTTTCAAAATAGTAGGCAATTAAAGGTTTGATGATTTCAAAATTAAAATGATCTATCAATTATTGTTAAATATGACAGCAGATCGAAAGGAAGTAATACATGCGCAATTAAGGGAAACTATAAGTCAATCATTTATTTCTACTGTCGAAATATTGACTTAACTATAATAGAGCTATCAAGATACGAGTACGTTTTTGCAATGCCCTTATGAAAATACGTCATACGTAGGATATCAAAATCCTCATGATACTGTATTTTTGTAATAATAAATCTGTATTCAGATACAAAATCACGGATAACATCATATATAAATATTTATAACAAGCACTTAATCACATGTTTAAATTAGCTCAAATTATATATCTGTATTTATTTGAAAGCAGATTGTAGATGCATTTCCTGTAATTACACATTATTAGGTTTTGATTATTCAACCACAATTTAATATAC
>JARBES010023435.1:1498-11635 GCA_030265145.1 Strongylocentrotus pallidus | reverse complement strand
CTGTCGCTCAGATCATTTTAAAAAAAAAAGATCATTCTCGACAAAGAGATGCCTTAATATTTCATAACACGTACAGGTATACAGCTGTCAGACATAACATTATGGATGTTACGTACAATTCTCAAAGCGCAAATGGTTTGTACAAAATGCAACATCACAATATCTCAGTGTTCTAGAATCAGGCAATCTTTAATAGCATTAGATCACTTTGAAATCAAATGGCAGTATTGCGTGAATATTAACATGATTAACATAAACTATAACTATATTTGCATTTATATTATAATAGCTCAAAGGTCGCAAGATCTACATGTAAGACTTATGATTCGCAATGAATATGTATAAGAGCAATAATTCGTAGTAAACTTTGATTGCGGCTATATGTTCATGGACACACTGAAATGGAATTTAATGACTTGGTAAAGAAACGTTATATATGTATATACACGATATGGAATAGCAACAAAAAGGATTTATATCAAAAATCGAAATTTGACAATATGACCAAAAAACAACAACAGAAAACACAGATTTATTGTGTATGAGAATTACAATGCAAGACGAAAGAGACATATACATAATTGCTGAGATGTACATGTAGGGACCATTTATGAAAATGTACACTAGTGTAAATGTCGATGATAAGAACAGTCTTTGAAAGAAAGAAGAGAAGAAGGAGCGATGAGGAGGGGAAAATATTATATTGTAACAGGCAAATTTATTGTGACCAGTGGCATATAACAAATAGAGCGAGAGAGAGAGAGAGAGAGAGAGAGAGAGAGAGAAAGGTGGGGGAGACTTTATATGTATCATATTGGCTGAGATTCAGATTTTATACTAATCCAACGCAATAAAAACACAATCTTGTGTACATATTTACAAAACATCACATGTAAAAGGATATCTTATGACGACGTAGGCAATACGTTTCCTCTACACATTTATGAAGGCAGAAATTGTTTTTTTCTGCGACATCTAACAGAATATATTTGACCAAAACCAATACGAGATATAAAGGAAAATTATTCTTCACAACATCTAAAAATGTGAGTAACCTATGAAAATTATATTAAATATACAAAAATACATTAGACAAAGTACTTCTTCGTGAGATGTCTCGACAAAGTTTACCAATCAAAAAAGTAAAATTCAACTTTTTATTGGCAAAACCCGGCTGTTTTATCATGAAATAATTATTTCGAGACCCACTTGGGCTTACCAATATCCCATCTTTGTAAAGATATCATACGTATTAATTGCTAAATTTTTAATATTTCTTATCTACCATTTTATCTCAGTGCTAGAAAGAACTGTAATCTCGAGGAGACCTATATGATTTTCCGTCCCGTCCGAAGAGTTAAATGTAGACCAAAAAAAAAACTTTATGATAAGTTTGCCCATACCACTGGTCCTTTCGAAACATTTCATGCTCGACCAGGGGCGCCGATCCCGGGGGACGGAGTGGGGTGGCCACGTCTCTCCCCCTCCCCCCTCATTTGTGTTAGGGGAACGAAACGTTTAAAAAAATGTATAGCCACTACTGACTGAAGACTGCAACACACTTTTAGGCTCAAAAGGGCCCAAGAGTGCAGCGTTTAGACTAATAAAAATGCAAAAATCTTTTCGCTCCCTCGCATAATATCCTTAAAAATGTACAATTAAATATTGTAGAAATCTGTATACCGTTTGTATCACGAAAACACAGTTTTCACTGTATGTTTACAAGATTAAGAGTCATAGAAATAGATTGATTGGTTTTAATAGTTCCCTACCACATAGTCTATATATTTACCATTTCAACTCTCATCAATATACATGTACATGACATAGGCCTAGAGTGGGAAATAGAAGTCGCATCCATGCTCAAGCTCCATACTTACTGAAATGTACCTACTAAATATTTACAACCCTTCGGACTGCACACTTATTGCCTGCAAAGTAAAATGGAAGTGTTAAAAAAGTATATTGCTCGTTTTTATATTATAGTTTTGCTAAAGAATGTAATTTTGTAATACAACAAAACTTCAAAAAGACCTCTGAGGGGATAGTCACTTCCGTCACCTTCGTCCATCTCGTTCACTATGCTCCCTCGGCCCTCGCATTTCGTCCCCCCCCCCCCCGGTCATGAAAAGAAATCGCCGCCCTGTGCTCGGCAAGTTTCGAAGATCTTTGAAGAAGAGACGAGTTGGTATCAATGTCGAGTGTGAATGTACCGCCTGCATTTCCCTTCAAATCTTAATTTAGACGGATCATTTAAACGGATGTCTGTCCTCTTCGAATAGCCGATGGTGATTCTCGGTCCTTCGACAATAACTGCAGAAAGATATTGTGAGATGTTTAAAAAATGCATTAAAATTAGAAGATACAATGTTTACTTTTAATGATTAACTTGAATAGATTTATTTTAAAAAAAGCATGGTTTCAATTATTCACATTAATAAGTTTTTAAGATTTGTTCGTAACATGTCATATTTTAAGGTTGTATAACTTATAGAACTGCGTATTGGTGTTGCCCATTCGATTATAACAGTGTATCCCTCCTATTATTCGTTACTTCATTATGTGTATGTTTTCACTAGAACGAACGGAAAGTTGAAAGTATTAAAGCAAACTTATGAAAAAAATGATTATCCAAATCTATCATCAAATACTCAAAATGATCAGTCTGAAAAAAGAGCACCAACAACAACACAAATTTAGAGGTCTGTATTTTCATTATTTTATCATCAAATCAAGGTTTAAGAGTCTTTGGTTGAAAGATTTCCAGACACTCTTCGCTAATTTTTTTAAAATTATTTTGACTCAAGTTTTAATACTGGACTTACCGCCTTCTCGCAGGCCATTTGGTTGGCCTGTCTCATGATTGGATACGTTGGCATTCCTTTCTCCCCCGTCACAGACATACGAATCTTAGCTTTTAGAGCATTCGATAAAGATATCTGAAATAAGAAAATATACCTTTCGCGACTAAATTATTCATACTCATATCAGAATATGATTTTTTTTTGGGGGGTGTGTGTGTGTTTTTTTTCGTAACTCAAGAATGAAAGGTAGAGTAGTTGGATTAGGGCCATCATTGAATACTTTTAGATGTAAGCTTTAATATGTCACATTCTCAAGAAACATAAATCGGGACAAATCGATCTTTTTCTTTTTTACATCATTGAAAAATTAGAAAACTTGGTAAGGGTATGAATAGTTTTTGTTTTGTGAGATGCATGTTGAGAGATTACATTTATAATGTGTATTTACAGATACAACAGAAAGTGAAAATTGATGAAAAATTTCAATGACCTACAAAGATATTCGAATCTTGGCTTTCACAGTATCTGATTTAGATATATCTGAAAACGAAAATAATGTATGTATGTTGAAAGATTAAAATGCCACTGTTATTCGACAAAGATATCTGAAAATGAAGCTATTGAGACGAGGGACTGATTTGCAATTATGATCACACAGCTATTATGCATTCGGCAGAGGTATCTGTAATATAATTATAATTTTGAGAGACTTAAGTGTTATTGTAATCCCACAACAATATGACATTATTGTGCACTCGACAGGGATATTAGTTATATAAATACAGTAATATTAAGTGCAATTGTAAGCCCACAATAATAACGCATTCTACAAAAATATATATGTTTAAAACAAACTATGTTGAGATATTACATCTAGACATGCTAGAAGTATCATTTTCTTTTTGTTTGTTTGATTGTATTTCTGCATTGTTCAACATAATATGCAGTAATATACAAACTAGGTACGTATATATTATTTCCGCAATTTTAAATACATATATAATCATATCTTAATATAAATCAGAAAACAATTATTATACCTTCCAAAAACACATAGTTGACAAATCATTTCAAAATTGTAAAATGCAAGAGACTGCCATCGACCCTATCCGATGAAAATACAACTTGATATAAATGGAAAAATAAATGAATGTAGAACACAAATATGAAGGAATAAAAAGTATTTACCCTTTCATTATTGCACAAAATCAAATTAAAACCTCATTTTCCGCACCCCTCCTGATTACGGGTCAACAGGGGTCAAATTTGCCGAAGTTACAGTTACGACATAACATGTGGACCCGACCGGTTCACCTATATAGCTGAGGCGATGAGCCGTGCTTAATTAATGCAAAGTCATTGTGAATATGCGTCCTCCACAGAGCTGATACTCTTCTGACAGACACTAACATGGCATATAATTGATATTATTGTAATATATGACTTATAAGCTTTCCGTTGATATATAATTCATCCATTTCATTTTTCAGTTCGGATATGGTCTTTAAGCTGGAACTTAAAATTTGATGGCGGCCTCGAGTGCCATTGTTATCCCGCAGCAATTTTGATTTAACAAGCAATCAGAGATTACGTGTTGGTATTGGGCCCTTGGGAAAGACATCAATCAGAGTTGCATTGTGTAATGGGTGAGAGATGCAAGAGAAATCATTTCTGTACTTTCAGGGGTAATAATAAGAATGATAATATTTCTTGTTTATCCAGGGTAGCCTCATCAGTATTAATACTGTTCTCCCTTAGGGCTCTGCAATCATAATTATTATTACCCCCTGCTTGAGCCGAGCTATCATGAAAAGGCCCTCAAGCATCCAATAAATTGGCATGAGTGTGGCAAATGTAGATTAATATCTTGCCCACATACATTAAACTGTCTCAAACGCTCTTAAAAGGCGCAACGATTTTAAAAATATTATACTAAGAACATACTTTGATACATGAAAGATGATATCGATTGAGAAATAACATTTTATATTTTGAGGAACTCTCGAAGAAAAGCCTCGAAGCAGAAAAAGACTTTAACACAGGCAAACTTATTCACAGATATAATAGACGTAAGACTCTATTTACTAAAAACTAAATAAAACAAAGGAAAGAAAAATGCCACATCGTGGCTCTGACATACAAATTGGAAATGGATAGGGAGAAAGAGAAGGGAAAAAGAAAGGGGAAGAAAGGGGGAACAAGGGAAAAGTACTAAAAGTTGTCCGATAACATTTGGGGAAAAGGTTAAAATCCTTGAACAAAACACCTGTCTTTTGGTCGATTAAATTGTTTTCAGTTTAATCAGCAGCTAAATCTCACCTTTTCCTTATTAGATTGAGCTCGGGTTCGCCAGTAGAACTCAGTGAGAGCCACGCCCATCGCCACGCCCATTCCTACCACCAAGATGTAGAATATACCGGCAACATTGCTGAGACTCAAAGCACTTGCTTGGTCCTACATTGGACAGGTAGACAAAAATGGATCTGGTCAGTATCTGTTAATATTTAAAAAGGATTCAAATTTGAGTTCTTTCAAGAAAAATGACTTCAAAATGGGCCGTACTGTTTTTTTAGTTTCGTGGTCAAGCCAAGATTGAAACAAAAATCTTTAAAAATTAAAATATTCCACTGGGTGCTAAAGCAGTTTCGATTAACACCAACATGGTAAAACAATCGTCAATATTGAATATTAATATGTATAGTTCACCTATAATTGAGAGCGATCTGACAAATAAGCTGAACCTCAAATGTCAAATTCTTATTTTTTTAAACAAATTTGTAAGGGAGGGGGATGTTGTAAATCCAAACTAGAACACAACTCCATGATTTAATTTTTAATATATCAGATGAGTCAAATAATCTGTAATTTCACCATTAGAGGAGATACATCCTGAAAAGTTAGAAAAATACAAATATAGTGTGAATTTAAAATCTCACCATAGCATCTGACTGAAGTTCACACTCTCCCTTGTCGTACCACCATTTCTTCTTCAGGTTATCAAGGACGCCATCTTCGCCAAGTTGCAGTATAGCCAGGGTCAATTCATCCCTGTAAAAAATGATGCAAGGGTAATTTAATTCAAGCAAAAATAATATTTCTTTACTAAAAAAACACACAATAATAATGAGCCACCACCTGAAATAAAGACTTATATAAATTAAAAATTATAGAAATTCAGCTCATGAATGCTAAATCATGAAGATTCAAATGTATTCATTTTATTTTTGTTTTAGTAGATTTTTTCCTTGTGTGTGTGTGTGTGTGTATGTGGATATATCTAATCTTGAAATCTTATTCAAAAATGCTTAAACATATATCATCAAGCACATTTGAGATTTACATACAATGCAAGTTAAGTCGTCACCACTTAAGACCAGTTTAAAATTTATCGCGAAAAGATGTGGACCGCTGGAGAAGGGGGTATCAACAACCGACCTGTACCTCATGGACTTTTCAAACCCACTTTGCATCTCCAAAGTATAAAGTTAAAATATAGGCGCTTTCTAATTTTCGACCCCAAAAGATACTTGAAGCTTTTTTGCTTGTTGTTTGTTTCTTTTTTTGTGTGTGTATTATTTTGATCTTTCTTCATTTTCTCTTTTGTTGCTTTTCCCCATTTTAACCAAATCCTTGATTAACCCCTCTGTCGGCTTATAGTTGAATCAAGTATAATAAACTGGAGGCGCGGCTCAACGTGATTAGATCCCAAAAGGCATATCGAAATTGTAATTTTGTCTCGCTGACTACATGTAGATATTTTTCGGAACTGTGACCCCACCCTCTCCCCGGCCAACCCGTTCCCAATATAAAATCGTTGATCCATGCACCTTGAGTAATGAGGGTGGATCGGGGTTCCGTTTCATGAAACTCTTTATCAATAACAAATGATAAATTTCTATGGCAAATTTGCTCTCAGCCAATCAGAAGCCATGATTTCAGTAGCATATAACGGTAGCGTGTAACTTATTATTGATATCAAGTTTTATGAGACGGGCCCCTGATGGACTAACAACCAAAGTCAGCTTACCTCAACATCGTGAGATCTCGGGCGACTCCGATGCCGTAGCTCTTCGAGTCGAGATTCGACCCGACCTTCATGGTATCACATGGTTTCTGCTGGTTCGAGAATTCATTCATCGTCGACTCCAGCAGGAAGGCGTACTTGCCGTTGGCATGGCGGACGCGCTCGATGCCCTGCGTGGATGAGTTGGTGATCGGCGACGGTTGGGCCGAGCTCATCGACCTCCACATCGTCATGTAGAGCGGGATCTTCGATGACTATCTCATAAACATGCGTGATCAAGAAAAGAAGAATGGAGGGAAAATATGTTATTTTGTTTCTTAAAACCTCTCTGTATAAGTTTACAGGAGGGATTAGACCACCCTGCGAGGTCACTGACAGGTTGTCATCTCATCAAATCAGCTCTCAATTAACATAAGAAAAAGAGGATCATGGGAGACCAATAGTCACCGATTAGGCATTGTTTGCTACATAGAGGACGCAAGTAGCTATAAGTAGTGCAGTGGGGCTTTAAAGACGGCCTTAATCTGGCAATCGCTTTCTTACGGGACTATTGTAATAGACTTAGAAGAAAAAAAGAAGGATACAGTGAAGTGAAAAATCCAAAGTAGCTGTCCCACATTGGTCCATCATGCATGAATAATTGTTTAAACTTGGATATGTTTGAGCATGAAAATATACTTATTTACCACTTGATAAAGCAAGTGGTGAAAATCATCCAACGACGATGGAAACGCCATTAATCTCAACAACAACAACAACAACAACAACAACAACAATGTTCAGTACCTTATATGGTCATGTCGACAAAGGGTTATGTTTTCATTTCAAACATCACAATACTTGTAATTATAAAGTACAAGTGACTTCTAACAACCGAATTATATCATGAGTTGTGCAAAACCAATATTAGTATCATCTGACATCTAACCTCACTTTGCGTCAGCATAATCTTCAGAAAACGTGAAAGGTTCTGTGTTGGGGTTTGGAGGAAAGTACACGAAACATGTCTATACAGACCACCCAAGGGAGACAAGAAACGTGGTCTTTATACGCAGGTGGTAACTAAAGCAGGTTTGACTGTATAATACTTACGGAGAAGAACACCTCGGTGGCCCCGCCTCCTTGAATACCGTATGAGATGTCTTTACGTTTGACGAGATCTTCGGCCGAGTTGATCGGGGTCGACATCCTCTCGACCGTCAGGAAAGCAGCCAGGTTAGCTGTGTAGGATGATATGATGATGAGGGTGAAGAACCACCACACCCCACCAACGATTCGACCAGAGAGACATCTAGGGACGAAGATAATCAAGAATAGAGAGATAGAAGAGTCGGATATTACAATAATGAGCCTGGACTAGATTCTAAAAATTATATGTGGACACAAAATCTAAATCCTAGCTCAAGTGGAATATGTCGCCCACAAAACCCTAAATTACCAATTCCTATTTCAAATCATCGTGGTGGAACGTCCGTCGGGGACAAGACGCTAATATTCATGAACGATAGAAGCGGAGATGAAAAACTATGTGTGGACAGACAACACATCAGGGGAGTGTTTCACAAAGACTAAGATTGACTTTAAGTTGGACTTAACTATGGCAGGCTGTTCATGCCACAAGACTCAAACCATTCCTGGCGTTGGTTTATCAAAGGACGTTCAAATCGTGGTCACAAATCTACAGATTTTTTGTTTGTTTAAAGTTCATTATTGAAGAAAAACATATAATCTAAAGATCATAATTGAGAGACCAATGGTAAGAACAACCAGAGGCATGAACGGCCTGCCATAGTAAAAACCCAACTTAAAGTCGATCTTAGTCTTTGTGAAACACTTCCCTGGTTCCCTGGCTGAGAGAAGAGAAGATGGCCCCGTGTAGTTGACATGATGGCAACGGGTGACATAGAGGAACATCTTCTGGCTCAGCAAAGTAGGAACATAGCAGGAAATTACTATATAAGTGCACATTTTATGACGACATACACTGCCTCCCCCTGTTATTGACCCTTAATGCCCAAACCCACGTTGCATCACTGTTAATAATAATCAGTTCAAAACCTGGGGCCGGTTTCATAAACTTTTTATCTATAACAAATGCTAAATTTCTATGACAAATTTGCTCTCAGCCAATCACATGCCACGATTTCAGTGGCTTATAACAGTAGCTTGTAACTTGTTATTGATATCAAGTTTTATGCAACGGGGCCCTGTACCTTGGAGACACTTCACATCCCTGCTGCATGAGGGCACCCATTGAGAACCAGAGGCTGTTCTGAATCCCGAAGTTGTTCGCTTTCTTGTCTCTCGGTTCCACACGATCAATCTCACCTTCCGTAGAGGGCGCACTGGATAAAGTTCCTGCAAGTAAACAGAAGCGGTGTCAGTTTTTTAATTTTATTTTTATATGAAGATTACATTTTCCAAGTGTTCCATTCACTGATGATATAAATCCCAATATGCCACATCACAACAAAGATGAGGATATTATATTACGCATGCAATTAAGCTTTTCATGCAGCCACACTAGAAAAGGGCACATCTAAAATGTTTTAATGAAAAAGACGAAAATTCCATGAGCGATGATAACAGCCAAATTCCTATATTGACATATGGCCTGATTATATGCGAAAACTCGCCATGCTATGTGCAAGATCAGAATTTACAATTATTTCAGTCCGCACTTTTGATTTTCGATTAGTTTGTGTCGTATTTCCGACATATCCAGGCTGTAAGATGGCATTCGGGTACAGGGAGGTCTGGTAAATACCTGAGAAGTGTCACCTAGCTGCCCTTACCCTGTTCTACGGTGTACCATTCATCCGGACTGAACCGGCTGACAAGAAACAGCACCACGCTGACACCCAGGTAGGCGAAGATGATGGACAGCCATATCTCGTACGAGAGGGGATGCATGAAGGAGAAGACGCTAGGCCGTGTGTTCTGAGGTTTCTTGATCATGATGCTGACACCGAGACTCATGTAGGGCTTGGTGAAGTCGATGACGCGCTCGCGTTCCGAGTTGATCGTCAACGGGGCGACGGCGATGTCGGCCTCCTAGATGGATGTTAATTGTGGGTTAAAGAGGAATGAACAATGACAGAGTAGTAACGCTTAAATACTAAACTTTGCCCCTTCCTCACCTTTGCAACCTTCCTCAGAGTAACATCAGTCAATGAAGTCTTCCAAAATTCATCATGAATTGTTGGTAACGTGAACGCTTGGTGGGAGAGTTGTGGTCTCGAAACCAATTTGCCAGTGCCATTGTACATGTTTGATAAGTTATTCATTCACCGCGGGGGGGGGGGGGGG
>JARBES010023241.1:0-11642 GCA_030265145.1 Strongylocentrotus pallidus | reverse complement strand
TCAATTACCTTTAACCGTTGTGTTTATGGCCTCCATCCCCGTCCCCCCCCCCCCCCGAAACCACGTCTGCCGTGCATCCCCCTTCTCCGCCCCGAACACTCACATCGAGTGGTGAACAGGGCATTACGAAAAAAAAAAGAAAAAGTGATTGAGGTAAAGGAAGAAGAGGGCTATGACGAGCAAAGGAGACACATGGACCAATTTTGACACCGCCCCCAAATCAGTAACGTTGAAGTAGTGCAAACGGTTTTCATTTTCGAGTAAAACCTGTGCCCCCTCCTCCCCACCCAATCGTATCGTCGCAGGGCCCCTGATTTGGTGGATCACGCTATGCCACTGGTAATGGTTGTACAAATATAGATATATTTCTCCTTTTATGATACTTTGCACTTGGTATTAAAATTGCCTCATTTATAAAATACATATTATAAATGATAGCTTATCTTCGCTAACCCAAAAGTACGGCTTTGCCGTGTTGACTGAATACGATCAATTATCATTAAACAATAGATAAGAAATCAAAATTGAACCCTTTTGGATTTTATTGTTCGTTTAATGATTGACATATTTTATTTATTAACATACTTTAAATTCATTCAACTCAAATAAACGCCTTAGTTATAAGCCGAAATTCGCCAGACTTTAAACATTATTTACGTCATTAATTTTGTAATGTCAGTATGATTGTATTTGAATGTTTTTTTAAAACTTTTTCTTATTTTATGTCAACTAGTAGTTATGAATACTAAAGTCCTATGTTGAAACATTCAATTGATAACTGAAACCTAAACCTCAGTTTGTAATGTTAATAGTTTCAGTTTTAGATTTCTTTCTACGTAGTTAGCTTCTTCCCATAATGTTAATTTTGTACGTCTCATTCTATTGCAATGAAACTAAATTTAAAAGCAAGATGTGTACATGCCAATCGGAAGATCTAATTTCATTTACTGGCTAACAACTAGCCCTATATAATTTGGCGTTTACACAAATGTATTGAAATACATTAGAATACAAACCTCTAGCAAAGTATTAAAACAAGCGTAATTTATTTGTATATCCATCCTTTATAGTATCTGGCAAAACAATATTTGAGCAGCCGATACGTCTTTCACTCTTCTACAACGAAACGCAATAAAATGAGAAATGTTCATTTGCCAAAGTTAACCCCTTGTTTACGAGAACATGGTGGTTCTGTATTAAGCCTATGGGACCTATACAATTCAGTAATCAACGGGTTAAACACAACAGTGTTTTATGTTTTCATGTTTTCTCAGCCGCTGGGCAAATATTTTCGCAACTATGATTTCTATTGTTCAACATTCAGGCCACAATAACTATTCAAAGCCTTTCAAGAGTTTTGTTATTCGGCTGGCTGCGCTGAAAGCAATTGAAAATAATTGAAATAGTGGAATGACAAATGAAAGAATTATTGGGTCAAAGGTCATTATATAAATAATATATTGTTCCGAATGTATAAGATCAAACAGATACACAACGCCCTCTTTGCTTCAATAATATGATAATAGTAATTGTAATAACTATTATGCTAGAAAAGGGAGAAAACTTGTTTGTCGTTTGAAGAGAAAATCAGGGTTTGGCGATGAAAGTAATGAGGTTACAATTTTAAATGAATTGCTTCACAAATAACAATAACAATAACATTTCGAAAAGTTCATTTTCAATGGGACATGAGGGTTCCAATGAAAGAGCTTGTGATAACGTAAGTCGGGGTGGATGTGCTTTTCGTTTAAACAAAAAATGATTTTTTAACGATTTTTGTGGGTACAATTCCATAGGCTAACCTGTATGGCTGCTGATTCTGACGATAGGGGGCGTTGTAAAATGAGACTAAACGGAAATATATGTTAAACTGTAAGTTGATTCATTCTCTCTAAATTTTTCCTCAAATAGAAGGTAATTTGATTAATATATTTCCATAGTACGCACAAACACCAGAAATTTAACATTCATTTGCAATCAAGTTCCTAAAGTTATTGTACAATACTAGTATATCCCAATTTACATGAGTGAAGGACGTGTTTCACTTCAAATACTGTTGTAAATTTGTTCCCACCATCCACTTTTTTTTAACTGGAACATCCTCCTAATTTCTCTCCATGAGACCTCGGGTCTTCCTTCCCATGTTATACCATCCTCTTCCAGATCCCATGCTCTTTCCACAGGTTATCTTCCCTTTCCAACACATGACCCATCCACCTCAGTTCACCTCTCTTGACCACTTCCACCACAGTTTCTTCCAGACCCAACCTTTTCATTAGCTCATCTGTGTTCTTTATATCGGACACTTTCACACCACACATCTTCTTTACATTAACGATGTAAATCTGGCAACAGTCTCGAGGCTAACATCCCACAAGCACGATATGACTCTTTATGGTGGAGGTCATAACTGAAGAACGTCTTTAATACGGCCCAGTAACAAAATGAAATAATATCGCCTTTTCCATTTCACACGAAGAATACCAAATAAAATGATATTGGTTATAAACTCGTTAGATAATATTAGCGTCTTATAAGGAATTTATTATCTTGTTTCCCTTTCTAATGACAGTAGTAAATATGAAATCTAACCAAAGTGCATTAAAACTAAACAAGAAGATCTGATGGTTTTCAATTTTTTTTTTTTTTTAAACTCTTTTTTTTAAATGGACTAGTGTGCGATAACGGCACCTGGGATGGGACAAACACAATAATATGATTACTGTTGTATTTAAACATCTGAAATAGAGAGAGCGAACAAATAATGAGGTATCAGATCAATTGATTGACTGGTTGCTTTTATTCATATTCCTTACACAGTTATCAAAGCATAATTTTACAAAACATTTATTTAAGTAATATGGAGAGATAAATCCTGAATCACAGGTATTACCGACAGGAAAGATTGTTCTGTTAATCATCAACATAAACAAGTGAACCTACTTTAAAGCTGGGCTTGTTATGTGAAGTTTCAACTACTGACTAAATATACAAACCAAAAAACAGAATACAAATACACTACAATGAGCTAATAAAGATATAATCAAAATGCTAAATTTTACTGCTTAAAGAGGAAGGGAGAAACAAAAATAGAGAGAGGGGTTAATGAGAGAGGGAAAGTCAACAATAGGTAGGTAGATATATATAAAAATAGATATATAGTTGGGTAGGAAGATGGATAGAGAGAGGGAGAGAAAGAGAAATATACTAAGGACTACACTATACACGATATTAATTATATAATTTGAGCACTAGGGAGTAGAGATAAAGAAAGAGAGCGTAGGATGAGCTTCATGTACTCTAACATTTATTTATTTCTTCCTATCAGTAAGGTTTGTAACGTTATCTAGTATGATTATGATAAACAAACAATAATGAGTCAACAATAGTATAGCGTAAATTAACAAAGTACATGCACTATTTGTTTAAAGTTTAGATTAGATCATATAAACAACAACTCACAACGAACAGCAAGCGATTTCAGTGTGAATCTTATGAAGTTACCAACATGTATAAACCGATTTATATTATAACAAACAACGATAACAAAAACTAACATCGTTACGTAAAAACACAGTATGGATATCGAGATGCGATAGGATTAATACTAATAAAAACGGTACTTATAAAGCGCTTTCCACTGCAGTCTCTATAAAGCGTTCTAACAAACAAAATACAATGAAAAACAATTACATATTAAACTAAACAAACAATACATATGATATATACATCAATGTGAATAGAGTAACTTACTCATCAAAAGCAATTTTGAATAAATGTGTCTTAAGACACATTTATTTACCACAAACAAGACCAAATAATTAAAATTTCAGTGCAGTGACCTTTGTGCTCAACTTTGTGCAGACTCGAGTCCGGCGAAATGGTTAGGTAAGTATGCACCTTATTCGTACGAGAATTAAATCTGGCATTCAAAATTCGGACAAATGCTTAATTCGTGCATTCCTTCAAAATAAAGGGCCATTGTATATATATCTTAATTTTAGAAATGAGACAAAACTTGATAAATATGAGTAACATACTTCCAGTTATGCCCAGTCAAAAAAAGTGTCTTTGAAATCAACAAAATGTGTTTAATACGCAGGTGTACAAATACAGGCCCAAAAGACCAAAAATATTTTCTGATATTTTTTTTCACTTTCTGAATGGTAGACCACAACTTTGAAATCGACTTTATATGAAAAGCTCAAGTTGTGATGGCCCGTGCAATGGCCCCCTGAATGACAATTCTTGTTTAAAATATTTTCGGCTTAAATGCATTACTCTTTATAAGATAGGAAAGTTGTATATACATGTACATAACAGTATTCTTGTTGCTAAGAGGGTCGTCACATTCAAAATGGCCGTTGGTGTGATATGAGATGTTACAGTTTGCATTTATATGGTTCCACTGATTCTTGATGCTTATATCTTGTTATAAGAACAGAATATGGTAAGCTTTACATTTTAGGATACAAAACGGGTCAGTGTAAAATTTAACACCTTTCATATTTGATTGTAACAATAGTGATAACAATAGGCATTTCTATAGCGCCGTCTTTCTAGAAATTCTATTCTAAGGCGCATTAATTGTTACCCCGGCTTCAGCTTAGCTGCCATTACAGCGGTGTAGCATTTCAATGAATTAATTCCTGCCAGATACCCATTTACATCACCTGGGTCGAGTGTGGCAAATGAAGATTAATATCTTGCCAAAGGACATTAGTGCCGTGTCGGGATCGAACCACGAGCTAGAACTCTACATGAACGAAATACCTGAGCATCATGATGAAGCGTATACAAATTTTGTTTAGCAATATTTTTATTCCAAAGTATACAATAATCAGATACAAAACAAATAAATATCTTAACGCTCCATTTTTTCCCTTGTCATCTCTGCGGCTCGATGAAAACATGTCTTAAAGGACAACCTACACATCGTAATAGTGTAAGATACCGATGAACTGCTATATCGAGAGCAATTATAAAGCATCTCTTCCCTACCGGGAGGTCGTGGGTTTGAACCTCGGCCGCGTCATACCAAAAGACGTTAAGAGAATCTGATGGGAGTTGTTGCTGCCTTGTTTGGCGTTCAACAATAAGGGATAGAGCAACGTCGATCAGGCGCTGCTCAGTGGCTGCCGGGCTCACGATCAATTGGGCAAAAGGAATTTCCGTTTCGGTTTAATAAAATTTGGAGTGGACTTTAAAAGATTATTATTATTATTATTATTATTAATGTTTAATTGTCAAATCGGAAACAAATATTCGATGCAAGAGCTATTTTTACACTTTTGCAACATTTTTCAAGTTATTGGCATTAACAAATGAGCATCTTCTTTACAATCATTCCACATTAGTTGTCTACCAATAATGATATTAAAAATCATATGCCAATAGATAATATTTGCACAACTATACATCTTGGGCTAAGAGGGGCTATTTGGGTCTTTTGTGACATCTATGGCACATCTTATGTTCATTTCAAAGAGTTAAAATTTGAGTGACAAAATTATTAAAAAAAATACTCTTGGCAAGCAATTCAGTGATTTAATCATATTTTTGTACCCGGAATATTGATATAAAATTGGAACTTGCCCAAATGCACAGAAATGGGCACCTTACGAACTTTGAGACCCCGAGGTTTTACACAATTTATAATATTTTTTCTTATAATTGATTATGAAAAACAAATGTTTTTCGGGACCAAATCTTTTTAAAAATGGGTACAACAGATCTAATGGCCAGAATAATTCACCGTAAACAAATCTACAAACCTGTTTTCATGATGTTTGTATTTATAGTGCACGATTCCTACCATATCCGGCACAATTCTGCTGGACTATTCATTCTTTGCTGAGGAGTATTTAGGAAGAAAATATATCTTCTTTGTGATCCCCTGTTTACCAACGTCTAGACATTGACCATATTCCTTGAGGTCTTCTTCGTATGTCAACTCAGCAACTTTTCCTGTTACCTGGAGTAAAAGAAATATAATCTGTAAATTATGAAAGCGTATGATATGGGCATGTGTGTGTTATATTTTAAAAAAAATATTAAACGCATCAAATTGTCTGAACTTATCATGATTAGGTGATTGCTGAGGGCATGGATCAACAAGCTTTTATTATGTTCATAGACTATTCAAAGGCGTTTGATTCTGTGAGCCTCAACAAACTTTTCTCCATCTTCTTAGATATGGGCTTCCCAAAACACCTCGTCACATTAATCCTATCTCTCTATGTAAACCAAAGAGCTAGAATCCGTTGGGATGGTGAACATACTGAAGAGTTTGAGATAGGAAAAGGTGCAAGACAGGGCTGTATATTATCACCATACCTCTTCGCCACATATACAGAAAGTGGGATGAGGGAAGCAAATGTTGCGCACTATGGCATTAAATTTGGTGGCAAAAACATCTCAAATCTCAGATATGCTGACGACACAGCACTTATCGAATCTTCCAAAGATGGAATTGAAAGTCTCACTCATGCAGTTAACGATGCCGGCAAGAAACTTAACTTGCAGTTAAATGTTAAAAAGACTAAACTCCTAGTTACTGGTAAAACCTCAGATACCGATTGTAGCATCCAGCTCGACGGGGAAACAGTCAAAGATGTGGAAAGCTTTAGATATCTTGGATCTACACAAAACAGCGATGCCAGTTGTACCAGTGACATAAAGTTAAGAATAGCCATAGCAAAGAAGAGAATGGTTGACATGCATGTACATTGGGGAATGACAGGAACATCTCAACCGGTCTGAAACTAGAACTGGTCAAAACCCTGGTTTGGAGTTTTAAGTTTCAAGTTTAGTTTATTTCTACAATCTGGTAAAAATACAAAACAATCAAAAGACAAACAAGAATACACCATAAATATAACATAACAGATAATGGTTGGATCAACAATAGGCCTACAGGCCTTTTTTATGGTCAATCCCATACATGAAAGTCAAATTTAACAAAAAAAATAAACTAAGTAACTAACACTACAACAACAGCAACTGCAATAACAAAACAGAAAGGATGGTTAAAAGGAATGGGAGAGGAAGGGAGAAGGCAACTTAACATAAATGTTAAAGATGATTTTTTTTTTTTATGTTCGTTTAAAAACTGGAAGACTTTTGGTACATTTTACGGTATTCGAGAGATTATTCCACATGATCGGCCCAGAGTATTTGATAGTACATCTAGATACATTATATTTATAATTAGGAACATACAAGTTTATATTGTTTTGTCTTATATTGTACACATATTTTTTCTTTGTGAAACCATTTCCTAGAAATTTCGGCAAGGTATTATTGATATATTGATACATAAATGTGCATGTTACAAATTCATGAATATCATATATAGTTAATAATTTCATTTTATGAATAAAGGATCTGGATGAGAGTAAGGCTTAGACTTCGTAATTTGTGTAGAATATGAATACGATTTAAAAGATATTTTGCACAATTTCCCCATACAATGTTGCAATACATAAGGTGAGGCAAGATCATTGTAAAATATAAATTTAACAGAATACGTGTTGGTACAATTGCATTCATTCTACTGATTGCACCAATTGCTCTTGACATTTTAAAACATATGTCATCTACTTGATATTTCCATGTCGAATGATTATCTAATATCACTACTAATAATTTAGTTGTATTTACAACTGGAATATCAAAACCAGCAATTTTTACATTATTGCGATTTATATCAATAAATGTAATGTTGGTGTGGAATACCATGCACGATGTTTTATCAGTATTCAGTTTTAAATTTGTTAGCTAAAAACCACTGGTTTATATTGCATAATTCCTTCTTTAATATTGCACAAACATCCTGTATATTATTTCCAGTTATACAAACAAATTGCTATGAACTGCATACAAAAACTTAATCTAAGGTATTGCTGATAAACTGTAAGTCATTTATATCTATAATACAAAGCAAAGGGCCCAAACAAATCCCTGAGGAACACACTAATAGTAATATTTGTGTATAGAGGATGAATACCCGTTAATATGTACATACTGTTTACGATGTAAAGATAGCTCTCAAACCAATCTAAGGCAGTACCTCTTATACCATAATATCTCAATTTGTGTAAAAGAATGGCATGGTTTATGCAGTCAAACGCTTTATCAAGGAAAGTGCCAATAACAGATTGTTTATTCTCAATCGCATTAGCTATTTTATCACAAAAATCAATTAATGCCCTATAAGTTGAATATCTAGGCCTAAAACCAAATTGCTTTTTAAATATAATGGGTGGTATTCCGGTAGCGCGTACTAAGTTAGCGCGTGCGAAGTTAGTCCAACCTTTTATGGAGTGCCAGTTGCCAACTCATTTACCCTGTACAGATTATTTTAATCCTTTAATGAACAGTGTCCATAAAATTAATTTTGCAATGAAATGGGAAGAAAAAGATAATAGGAGTATGAACTGAATGTTAACAAAGTCTTTGGTAGATTATCTGTGTCATGAATATTGAAGGAGGAAGATGAAACCTAGCATTCCATAGAAGTGTGAACTAAAATTCTTGTTTAGTCTTTACTTAGTCCCGGCTGTACTAATGAGAATGCCACCCAATATCAGTATGACACAAATATGACAATATACGTTTATGAACAAGTTTTTCAAACAGCTTAGAAAATACAGATACAATGGAAATGGGCCTATAGTTAGATAAAATGGACTGTTCCCCCTTCTTATATTTAGGTAAAACTTTGGCTAATTTCAGGGAACTAGGAAATATCCCTTGATCTATTAACAAATTAAAAATACTACATAGTGGTGAAAGTAAAACAAATAATAGACTTGTTAAGAACGCGGCATTTAATTCCATCATACCCAGGACTTTTAGTTATTTGAAGTTCAGGCACAATTTTCAATATTTCACTAGGTTGTATGGGTCTGAGAAAAAAATATTTTAAAAAAAGTTCATAGGAGGCAAAATTTGACAAAAGTATTAAGAGTATGAGGCAATTTATATATATATATATATATATATATAAATGGTTTATTTATTCAAAAATCACATTGCAGCCCAAAGGCTGAATTGCACGATTTCTTTACAAATCTTTGACATAAAAACAGATTATAATGATCATTGTAAAAGCATTACACAAAATAATAACTGCATACAAAATTAGTAACGCAATATATTCAACTAATATTCTTTTACATTTTAAACCGAAATAGCTCGGATTATCAGATGGTATAAAGGCACATAGATTAATAGATGATCAGATTGAGAGAGGGAGAGAGAGAATCAAGAAGGGAGAGAAAAAAGGTGGGAGTCAGAGAGGAAGAACTAGTGTTGGAAGAAAAAATACCATAAGGGAAAAACTAAGAATCAGGAGTGACGAAAACCAGAAATAAGGCATCGTCAGGTGAGAGAGCAAACCAGGTACAACAAATACATGATATATTGATATGTGAATATTGTACAATTAAAATACAATTCATCATTTAATAATAATAATAATAATAATAATAATAATACATTACATTTATAATGCGCTTCATACAATGTTTCTTAGCGCAAAAGAAAGAAGAAAGGATAAGAAAGGAAAAGTGAGAAATACTTAAGAAACATGTTAAAAAACATTGAATTACAAGTAAACGGCAAAGAAAAATGTGACATTACACAAAATAAGGACTGCATCGAAATTGATTGAAATATATAAATAAACCAGATATGGACTCAGAATTATAATAAACCATGTGAAATATCAAAATACAACTTAAATACAAATTATTATATTCAATATAACAATCATCTTAAAATACATATCATACACCATTATGCAATAGAAATTACAATATCATTAAACTGCAAAACATTAAACTGTAAAATAAGGACTGCATCAAAATTAATTGAAATTATAAATAAACTAGATATGGAATCAGAAGTATCATAAACCATGTGAAATATTCAAATACAACTTAAATACAAATTATAATATACAATATAATCATTATGTATCTTAAATACAACATTATGAAATACAAATTACAATATCATTAAACTGCAAGGGGGTATTAATTAATCTTAGAATAAATAACTTGGGGAGGGGAGGGTAATCACAATTATGGAAAGAGGTGGGTTTTCAAGGGAGACTTAAATGATTCTAATGTAGGGGCTCCTCGTATATAAATGGGGATATTATTCCATAACTTGGGGGCAATAACTGTGAATGAGCGGTCTCCGTAGCGTGTCTTGGTGCGAGGTGCAGGTAGCAGTTGAAGGTGGGCAGAAGCATGGGAAGGTAAACGTCGAGGTGCAGAGGAGGCTAATGAGGATCGGAGTGAGATGAGGTTCTGTAGGTATGAGGGGGCTTGGTTGTGAATAGCTTTGTAGACAAGGAGGGGGATTTTGAAGACAATACGTGTCTGTATCGGTAGCCAGTGAAGAGACTGGATGATTGGGGTAATGTGTTCAGATTTCTTGGTACGTGTGACTAGTCTAGCGGCAGTATTCTAGATGCGTTGAAGGGGTGCAATGTGGGATAGAGGTAGACCGGCTAGAAGGCTATTACAATAATCGAGGTGAGATGAGACGAATGCATGGATGAGTTTTTCCGTAAAAGGATTGTCGAGATACTTTCGGATTCTGCCAATCCTAGCGATTGTTGCGTATATGTTGAGCAAAGGAGAGGTGCTTGTCGAAAGTTACACCAAGATCTCGTATTCACTCCGACTTCTGCACACAAACTCCAGAAAGATCCAGAGGGGGAAAATCATCAGACTGCTGCCTGAACCTAGAAGACATATGCAGCATTTCAGTCTTCGCTTCGTTAAGTTTCAAGTTGTTGGTTGAGGACCACGTCTTGACATCGCGTAAACAATCTGTAATTCTACTAATGGCATCTCTCCTGTCGTCGACATCAGCTCTCATAACGAGGTAAAGCTGGGTATCATCTGCGTACATGGCGTGCTGGATACTATGGTGCGAATCGATCACATGGCAAAGAGGACCAGTATAGAGGGCAAATAACAGGGGTCCCACTACCGACCCCTGAGGCACTCCCCAACGGAGAGGAAAGGATTGTGACAGTGACCCCCTCACAGTTACTCTCTGGAAACGACCACTAAGATAAGACTTTATCCACTCCAGAGCAGATCCCTTGATGCCGTAGCAGATTTCGAGCCGTTCGAAGAGAGTCGCGTGGTCCAGACAATCAAATGCAGATGAAAAGTCTAAAAGGACCAGACAGGCTTCAAGTCCATTGTCAGCTGCTAACAGAAGGTCATTGCCAACCTTTAACAAGGCTGTCTCAGTTGAGTGATGATGCCTGTACGCCGACCGGTTCGCTGGGAATAAGTCGTTTCACTCCAGATAAGACCTGAGCTGCATGGATACGAACCTCTCCAACACCTTGTCAAGGAAGGGTAGGTTGGCGATTGGTCTATAGTTCTTCAAGTCATTCAAGTCGAGCGATGACTTCTTCAGGAGAGGTGTGATGAGGCAAGTCTTAAACGCCTCGGGGACTTCACCAGAAATGAGTGAGAGGTTGATTGTCGATGTGATGATCGGCAAAAGTTCGTCAGCGCAAGTCTTTACGAACCACGATGGCACCGGGTCCAAGCTGCATGATTTAGGCTTGAGCGAGTCAATGAGTTTCTTCACTTGATTTAGGGAAA
>JARBES010023141.1:1489-11643 GCA_030265145.1 Strongylocentrotus pallidus | reverse complement strand
CTTTCTTTTAATCTTAGTTTTATTATAAACAAATTAGTAATTAAAAAGTTAGATTTGGGCATTGGCCTCCCTACTCTGGGCATCTTTCCAACCACTTGATTGAAATTATAATTTAAAGAAGTCTTTGATCATGTTGATGGGAAAAAGGGTGATTCTTCGTCGTAACCCGATTCATCCATGTTGTAATGACTAATGTATCGTTGATTCAACATGGAGAAGAAAAGTACGCATGCGCGGTATCGACGCAGCAAATATGAATATTCATGCTATAGAGCGCTGTTCGCTCAAAGTTGCTGAATATGCACGAGGTTGAGAAGAGGTTTTTTTCCTCGAGTCGTGTATAGGTCTACTACTACTAGTACTAGTAGTTACTAGACTCTAGTCTATCTCTTTACATTTTGAAAAAATGTGACCCAACCCCCTGTTTGAAGCGTTTTCCTCCCGGGAGGGTACTCAGATTTGGTTTGGATGGGCGTGTGCCGCTTTAGCCTTGAAACCGTAATGCTAGGGGGTAAGCGCTTTATAAGTAACGTTTTTATTATTATTATTATTATGTTGGGGCATTTTTCTCAATTGTTTTTCTCACAATTTTTGGGTAAAAAAACAGACCCATTTTTAATTATATTTTTGTTAAAAGTGTGATCTATGTTAAGAGATTTTTTGTGAAAAAGTGCCCCTCCTGGGTATTCCTACGCGGGCTCTGGTGCTCCGACGCGGCTTCGGAGTTCCCTGGAGTTAACTCAGCATAAAAACCAAGGTGGACGCAAGTCTGCGCATTTTGGCTATTTGTAGTCTGGGAGGCTCTATATATGAAAGTATAAGATATCACCAACACAGTAGGCAGTCAATGTGACATCTTACTTGGTCTTCTAGTACTATTACTAGAAAGCCTTAGTTTTAAAACTTGTAGTTTGATAAGTCACAAATTTAGATTTAGTCTAAGATTGTGTATGTCATTAGTCTATACTCTATGTGTATTTACTATTTTTTAAATATTTATTTTGTAATCTAGACACTTTGTTTATGGACTTCTCATGTTATAAACATTTCTTATTTTGTATTTTGCTTTCGTGTTTTTTCAAGAACTGTTTTGTTCCATCTCTTTTGTACTTTTTAAGGCTAAGGCTAAACAAAAGAAGAATTTTACAAAATTTTCTCCACCAAATAATTTCTTCCTCCAAGTTATATTTATAAAAAGACCAAGATATAAGGTGTACAGCGTTTGGTTAATTTTTTAGAAAATCAACAATGTGAGTCACTCAGTCTATGCTGCCATAGACCTAGAAAATGTTAGGGATCCATGCAATTTTAAGATTCAGAAGATTATGAGATTTTGTTAGCCTTGTATTTGTAATTTGCATATATGTAAAAGTTTCATTCTTTTTTTTATTAAGCCACCAGACGCATGACCTCCCATCATACTGCGAATATGCCCAGCCATAAATGTTTGTAAGTCTAGGCATCATTACACAAAACGGTCTAAGTACAAAGTACAAAGTACCAGGTCACTGGCATCAGATTGAAAGGTGTGTTAATCTGAAGAACATGTTTCAGTGGGATGTTGGCAAACTTGAAGTTGTACTAGACCTGCTTGTGATGGTTTGTGCCTTTGTGGTGTGCTGCCCAGGAAAGAAAGGTTGCTATTAGAAGAATCCCAATCAAGACAATATTCATGTGGATATGTTAATATGTCTCATTTTGTCTGTATGTTTTCTTAGAGTTTCATCATTTGAGAGGGGTAAGTTATACCACCACCACCACCACCACCATGGGGGACCCATCAAGCTCACCATGGATGTCAAGAAAATCTACCTTCTTGATTGCTCTCACTGTGGTAGCAATGATAGGGATGATACAGTCAGAGGATTTCTATGAGTTACTTGATATCGAGAGAGATGCTGATGCTAAGGATATCAGACGAGCCTTCAAACGTCTTGCTCTAACCATGCATCCGGATAAGAACCAGGTAAATTATCTCAAAGATGTCTACATCCAATCTTTTGTACCAATAAGATATCTTTGCTGATTTATAGGTTCCTCTTTGACCCGGTATAAGGTATGGAAAGTTGGAACAGGTATTATTTTTTTGGTAAAAAAGGACCCAATTCTGTACTTGGGTAGTTTACATTTATGAAATGTTAATGTTTTTAGACTCTGTTAATTTGCTTTTTAAATTTCATTTGTATATTCGTATGTTTTTAATGTCTTGATTGCTGATCAGGCTACTCTGTCTAAATATTTGTGAATAATTAAAAAAAAAAAAAAAAAATTTAGATTTAGATTGTATAACTGCAAATTAAATGAAATATGTATTAGTGCATGAGCAAAAAGACCTAATATCACCTTTAGAGTCCATTGTCTGTCTGATGTTGTATTTAATTTAATGTAACTCATTTAGTTTGGAAGTGACAACACTTTTAATTGCAAAATTATTATTAATATTTACAAAAGATTTCCACAAACTATGTTGTGAAGACGAGTTCATTATATTTCTTGTAAACGTGACAAAAGAATTTTTTTTTTTTTTTTCCATTTAGGATGATCCCAAGGCCCATGACAAATTTGTGCGAATCAATCGAGCGTATGAAGTGCTGAAGGATGACGATCTTAGAAAGAAGTATGATCGATTTGGTGAAGAAGGTTTGAAAGAACAGAATCAGCGATATAATAAATATGAAAGCTGGCAGTTCTACAAGACAGAATTTGGTAAGTGACTGATCAACCAGTTTGATGTCTGTGTCTCAAATATGTACTTTTATGTGCCTGTAGTCATAGTGATTATGGAAAAAGTTCATCTCTTTACTCATTAACAAAATATATCAAAACAGTGAATTCATTTTTTGGCAGCAGAGACAACGTTATTCATTACTCAGCAAATGCTTAGTTATTATTAAACTTATTTCAACAGGTCATATAAGGATCCCAAGATTTTTAAAAAGTTTGTAATCTGTATTATTGACTGTGTTTTGATATAAATATTTCACTTTTTTTCTACAGGATTATATGATGAGGACCCTGAGATTGTTACACTTAGCAAGTCAGATTTTGGTGAGTTACATAACATGTTTATCCATCAGAAGTTTTCTAGCAAGGGAGTTTCATATACTGTAGTGTGTTTGGAATTCACCGGCTTACTCCCTTTTGCTGGGTCAATGATAATTACCTTTTATCTTAGTTAGTGAAATGAATCTAATGCCTCGAGGGAAACCAACCCGTTTTAAGTTTTACCAAAGAAACACACCCTCCCCCTGCTGGAGCTCAAATTTACTACGGGTAATGCATCATTTCTTGTCCTTCTACAAAGCTTTTACAAAGAATCTCTTAAAAGCCTTAGAATAATTGGGAAGTTGAATAGAGAGTATTTGTGAAGCTAAGAGAAACAAAGAGAGTACCGGTAATCATTATTTTTGTTTACATTCACAGAACAATCTGTGTTTGGAGAGGATATCTGGATTGTGAATTTCTACTCCCCAAGATGTCATCATTGTCATGACCTAGCTCCAGCTGTAAGTTCATAACTCTTCAAGTTAGCAATTTTATATAACATCCTCAACCTCCTGTTCTGTTTCCTTCATAGGAGACCACTAAACCTAATTATATTTCTATTAAACTTTATTCTGTAGCTCCTCTGTGATCTTGAGACTGGAATATGCCCCTAGATTTTGTCTTGGGTCACAGTACAGTTTCAAGACCACCTTGGGCGATAGTTTAACTGTGCCCCTCAAGGCAGTCAATATTTGTATACCATATCAAGAATAATGAGTTTATTTTGTTTGAATCAAAGCAAAAAAATGGAATTCATGATCCACTCAACAATACATGTACATATTACATGTAGATGTTGACTATTAATACAAATTTTAGTCAATTCTTGAACCATCTTTCCTTTATTAATTGTTTTGTATTCTGATTTAGAACTGTTTTGTTGTATCATAGTCATTATCATTCATTTTGTATAGACTTTGCAATGCTTTCACACTATGGTTTCAATCAATGTACAAAACATCCTTCATTTGAACATTCTCTCAAAACAAATCATGTGTACATTTTTCATTTGAACATTCTCTCAAAACAAATCATATTTACATTTTTCATTTGAACATTCTCTCAAAACAAATCATGGTGACACTTTAGTGCGTGATAACACTGTAAAGAGATCAAATCACTCATGCAGGGTCTATCCGTATGTTGAATGTACATGTCAAAGGAGAGCAAATACACATTGAATGAGTGTGTGTGTTAAAGCACCAAGTCAGTTAAAGCATGTATGTTTTTACATGAAGACTGGCAGATTATAAGCTGTCTCTTGAATGGGAATAATATAATTTCAAAACATTTTGGTACTATGTTTTTTAAAGAACAATGCAGAAGTTAGTGGTACTGAAATATACCTTATTAACTTTCCCCATCTCTCTTTCTTTCTCAGTTTTTCAAAAGCGTATATATTGTTTATTATTTGATAACTCTATATATGTTATAGTTTAAGATGTTCATGCGTGGGTATATAGTAACCTAGTATATAGTCGTTCATGAAGTAGGCAACTTGGCGATCACTACATAACACTGAGCCAACGGATGTTATGCTCCCGTGCGTACGTACATGTGCTGCCCTCTATATACCCACGCATGAGCAACTTTAACATATAATATGTAGGTTGACTGTGTTACTATCTCATCTCTTTCTCATCTCTTTTGTTTCTATATCTGTTGTAGTGGAGAGAGTTTGCAAAGGAGGTAGAAGGAGTGATCCGTGTAGGAGCAGTGAATTGTTGGGATGATCGTCCTCTATGTACAGCTCAAAATGTGAAGAGATTCCCTACGCTGTTTGTCTACCCGAAGGTAAGCACAGGGATGGTATAGATTATTGTACGGTGCCTATGTATTTATCAATGATTAAATAAATGCCACCACTCTTTGATTCTCTCAAGAGTGAATATGTTATAGGCCCAAATACTGTCAAGAATACAGGCCTAGATGCTACAGATACTGTAGTATAATAAATGTATGTACTGGAACAAAATGCAATAAAACATTTGATGACCTCATATTACGCTATTGGATTATATTTTTAGTAAATATCATGAACTTGGAAATAAATTCACAAGGGGTCATTTAATGCTATATTTGAATGTGTATAAAGCCTTGTAATATCACAAAATTAAAAAAAAAAAGAGTGTTGTGTTTGTGAAATAAATTAGTGAGATGACAGATTGTATGTAGACCATTAATACAGTTTCCAACTGGAGTAGGATAGAAGCTATTACTTTTGGGTGTGGCATATATAACAAAAAAAATATATACTTTGTCATTATGACTGTTTGGTGAAGTTTTTTCTTCACCTCTTATCTACAACATGACTTGTTGGATTTCATGGAAGCGCATGGGAGGTAAAACCAAATCATATCCAATTGGTTAATGTGGTTGAAGTGGCCATCATAATAGAAACTGACCATTGCTTCATGTTTTCTCTATGTTTAGCATGAGGAGTACACCGGGACGAGGTCACTAGAACCACTGGTCAAGTTTGCTCTTAATCTTGTAGATGTGACCATCCATCCACTGTTTATAGGTGAGTGACCAGTCCAATTAATCTAGTTTACGTCCAAATGCTTTTCAGTCTCAGAATTTATCACATATCCAAAAGATGAACATATTTGGAAGATATTTCCATGCTATTACTGCTCATAGATATGGTAACTCCCTTTCCTTTTGAGTTATCAAAACTATTTGCTTTCCTCGACATATAACCATGAATATTTTTAATTCAAATCTGGCTTTTCCCATGCAGTTGATTAGTTTATTGTATGATAGTTGACTGGTGTAGTAATTTGTACCTCATAGTGCTGGGCTGAGGGAATTCAAACATCTGTCAAAAGAAATTTGAGAAAAGAAGTATGTAAATAGACTATTTGACAACAGTCAATAATTTTCACCCATGTATTTATTTTTCAGACGAGAGTATATGATGGCCACAGTTATTATGTACGATCATTATTGTACAGTCAGATGATTAGGAAAGATATCAGCAAGAGTAAGATCTTCCTGAATATTTCAGAACATAAAAATATATATTGTGCAAAGCAATATATTACAGGTATAAGTGTGATGTTAATATATGAATATATAAGTATTGATTTTGCAATAGTGCAGAACGCATATGTCATGGCAATATATCTGTTTGTTTCATGTAATTTTAAGAAGACAATTGTTGCAGATTTATGATATTGTTTATTGATGTATTACTTTGTTGATACAGGGAATTTTAAGAAGGTTCTGTTAGCTGATGAAGCTAAAGATCATCCCTGGTTGATTTCATACTGTGGCTCTCCTGTAGGTAAGCTCTGTTCATACATGTGTGCTTTTCAAATCAATATTCTTACAGCTTGATCGTTGCTTGGACGCCTTATTCTGTTCTCAGAGATATAATGTGTATAGTGTGAGTTTTAGTTGTGTTTCCCGATTTAAGAACCTTTTTCCTGAAGCTTTTAACGGCAGCAGAATGCTCTCGAAATTATCATACCGGTATGTGTATTCAATCAGTTTTGTTGGATCACTTAAATTAATAAATTTAGCTGCTATTGATTTTCCTTAATTTTACAGTATGTGCATTTCTGCTATCAAACTATGATTTTGATAGAATTTCTCTGAAAGGCACACTTCAACTAATTTACTTTGCATGTATTGTACTACAGCAGAAAATGCCAACCTATTGGGGTTATAATTTGTCAAAATATTTGTAGAAATATAACACCTGACATTTCTTTAATGTTTGTTTTACTCAGGAACTGAAGATGAAGATACACATGATATGGCCAGTGCAGGTTGTTTAGATAGGGAAGATCAACTCAAATTAGCAGCCATCTTGGTAAGTGTTGAATTATGGATATTGTAACTCTTTTGAATAAAAAGTTTTGTTTCAAACAACAAATGTTATATAGTTTGGTAGACAAGGGGAATGGATTTTCATTACTGCTTATATTTTTCTGATCCATACATGTGGTCTCCAATTGATAATGATTTTTATATGGACGCTCACTTGTTCATGTCAGTACAAATAACACTAAAGATATGCTCCTTTTTGGTTCAATTTGTCTTGTTGCTTTGTTTCAATGTCCATGTCCATGTGTTTTCAGTAATTAATTTGTGTTTTGTGCTTTATGAATAGAATAAGGTAGTGAGTGTTGGATCAGTAGACTGCTCAGCATCATCCCAGCTCTGTACAAAGCTCAAGATTGAAGAGTCTACAATACGCTTCTATCAGAAGGCTAAGGAAGTCACCAAGGGAGGAAAGGTAGGATCAAGAATATCTTCCTCTGGAGTGTGTGAAGTCTTTGTTGGTTATTCATTGTATCCTATTCCAGTAGGCTTTCTGTGAGATATTCAATAATTGTGCTGCCTCTTTCATTTCTATTGATAATTCCCCCCCCCCCCCCTCCCTATATTTTCTATTCCATATCCTCATTCTTTGAGATGAAGTTATTGTTAAACATCATTGATTGAGCTTGTCTTGAAGTGCCCTTTATAGTAAAATCCTGTAATACATATTCCAAAGATATATCTTGGGTTAACTCACATTTAGATCTGCTTTATAAAGGTTCATTCAGATAAGATGTGGTAACCTGAGGTGTTTTTGTTTTGTGATGACGGAAAGTTCAATACATTTCACATTTCTGTATCTTATAACACAGAATTCAGTGAATACGCCCAAGTCCTTTGTTGCGCGCAGTTGCCATTCATTTACACGTTAAAACAAAACATGGCAGTTTTTTTGCAGCTGTTTAACAGTGCTATATCTCTCTACATACTAGATGTGTACCCTCTTATTGTGATTTTTTTTTCTTCTTCATCTTATTTTTTTGTTTGATTCTGATAGGAACTGGAGCTTGAGCAACCTAAGCAGATTGCAGATGAGATTCTCAAACAACTCCCAGATCTCTCCTCATTTACAAGTGCTGAATTACAGGTTTGCATTTTTGTCTCTTTTAATTAAAGTATTAAACATTAAAACAAGGTTTTAAATAACTGTGGGCTTGTACTTCGGCATGTACCTCTGCCAGTTGTATGAGAGAATAATTATGTTTCAGGGATCTGATGAAGTTCAAACATGCACGATTTTGGATCATAAGAGAACACAGAATCATCTGGTTACAAAGCATTTTCAGATTGCCAGATACATTTACATTTACCTTCCTTTCATTCTTGCTGTCTTTTTAGCTATCCCTATTTTCTCTATTTCTCCTCTTATTTTTATTTTACCCTCTACATGTACATTTTACATGTACATCCCATTTCTATTCATCTATGTTGTATTTTTTTCCATTTCAATTCTAAATCTAATTGTTCATGAATCCCATCAAAATGCTAACTCTTTGTTGAATACTTGCTACAAGTATAGAATTCAGCAGCCAAAACAGTAATAAGTTTAAAACATACACTCTCTCTCACAGGAAGCAAGACACGCCCTTGAGGTCGGAGGTGACGCCCCTCCAGTGGTGACCTACTTCATGAAGAAGGCTGGAGATGGTGACCTTGAACTCAAGAAACTTCCTCATCTCCTGACAGATATGAAGGTAAGATCTTTTCATGTTGAGATTTATTTCTCATGTATAGAGGGGGGGGGGGGGGTTGGGGGGGGTCAGCTGTGGATTAAGAAACTATATACAGAAACCTTTGGATTAATTTCACCAGTGTAGGTATAAGCAATTTTGAGTTACTTCTTGTCCTCTCCTCCCACTCCTGTAACTCCTTTTTACACCTTCATTCTCTCTCTCTGATCTTCCCAGGTGAGGAAGTTCAACTGCAGTACAGACCAAGCTCTCTGTGATGATCTCTACCTTGGCACTCATCTGCCAAAGGTGGCGCTCTTCAGGAGAGGAGGAGGCCATGAATTTCATCATGGTAAGCTACCCTCATATAATACTCTTAATCATTACTTATGTTGAATGACTGCTAATAGCGAGTTTTCGCAACCTGAGACGAGGCCTTCTACAACGCTAATCTTAGCAGGGGGTCGCGCTCAGAGCAAAAATGTCCACGTAGCGTCCAAACCTACGATGGTATTCAGCCGAATTAGCGTCTGGAGTCGAGCTAGTACGGGTGGCATGATCAGCCAATCAGAGCGCTTGTTTACTTTCATATTTGCAAAGGGGCGGTACGACTTTTCTGACGTCACGCAAGCGCAAAACTGCTGCGTATTCAAAGTTGCGAAACTGCAAATAGATCGCACAGGAGCCAGAGTACGGTGACGGTCACTGCTCATTTATATACCCCGTAGTCAGCACTTGCGTCGCCGTGCGAAAACTCGCTAATAGCACTACTAGGACTTCATCATAACATTTCTATTAGGTATTGACTTGGTTATAAGATTGATAATGATTTTTAAAATAGATTTTGTAGAGCATGTTTACAGGACAGTAATGTGCACCTGGTGTCATCACCCCAGCTTCAGCTTTAGTAGAGTTACCATGATGAGATGCTTACCTACAAGGTTATCATTAACTAGACCTGGGTAAATTGTGATGGCACATGTTAACTATTTCCTTGCCTAAGGACATGGTTGCTGTGTTTGGGAAGAAACTTGGATTTTGTCCAATTTCCACTTCTCCACTAGACCTCTGCATTTGCATACCACTTAGGAATGATCTTTTATCTCCTTCTAAAGACGTTCAACTTGATGTATTTTCTTCCATCCAGGACGTTTGTTTGCGCAGGACATAGCAGCCTTTGCCAGACATGGTCTAACTTCTCGTCTGAGAGTTCTTGGTCCTAAAGACTTCCCTGACCCAGTCATTAACAGCGGAGAGCCTTGGTTTGTGGACTTCTTCTCACCGGTAAGTCCTGGGGATGTTTCACAAAGATCCGAAGTTGAACTTAACTCTAAGTTGGACTTAACAATTGTGGAAAGCTGTTAGCATCTTTTAATAAAATATATTCGAAAGTGAAAATTCAAGTATTTTAGACTTTTTATAAATTCCTCATCAAGAACATAAAATCTCTCATGATAATAGAAAATATGAATGATTTGATTCAACATTTTATGCCTTTTGAAATAACTTTTACAAAATATTTTCAAAGATGCTAGCGGCTTTCCATAATTTTAAAGTCCAACTTAGATATAAGTTCAACTTAGGATCTTTGTGAAACAGTCGGGGGTG
>JARBES010023075.1:0-11643 GCA_030265145.1 Strongylocentrotus pallidus | reverse complement strand
AAGGGTACGGGTGTTTGCGAATCTGTAATTTTACGGGGAAAACGAAAACATAGTTGTGAATGTGACAATAGAATTGAAATGAGAATCAAATAAAATTTGAATGGGCAATCCTATCCGCCCTTCCCTTTTTCACGTTATTTCACTTTTCAACCTAAATGTCAATATTTCTCTGTCTCTCTATCTCTCTCTCTCTCTCTCTCTCTCTCTCTCTCTTCCTCTCGCTCTCTCTATCTCTCTTTCTCTTTTTTCTCTTTGGTCTTGTTGTTTCGCTTGTCCTGTGCTATCCGTAATTTTCTTACATATATGTTTCTCCTTTAAGACCCTCTTTTCTTTCCATTCTGTTTTTATTATGATTTCATATTAGCCTTTCTCTCTCACACACACAAACACAAATTATTTGTCTTTCTCTCATACCTGCTGGAATAGGCCTTCTAATTGCAAACGAAGAAATCATTGACTGTGAGAAGGTTCTCATTCTACTATAATTTGCTTAAACTTAATTATGACACGTCTTTGTGTCGTACAACCGAATCCGATATGTTATTGATTATTTGTTTGTTTATTTGTTCTTTTTTATTGCAGAAAGGAGCCGTCGATCTGGGTTTTTGGAATCGTTTAAACCTGTCTCAATGGATGTACTTAGGAGGGTTCTGCAGGGCAAACATGAGGCGGCAATGGCCAATGCCAGGCAAAACATAATTGACAGAAATAATGAAATAATGAACACGCAAGGTAGGAGATGATAGATTTAATTGTAGCTTACGGAGTTTTATTTTGTAAGAAGACGAGCCCATAAATCACTATTTCACAAATCAGCAGTGACAAACAAACCATGCTGTATATTCTTGTTCCAAATATTTGATTTAATTCAGATTATAAATATTAGTTTTTGAAGATGTTGTACAAGAATCTACTTTGATTTTTGACTGTCTTATCTTTTATATACTAACTAAAATGTAGAAGCAAATCATGGAAAAGTATATAAAAAAGAGAAAGACGTGGGATTTGAGGGCATTTTCTCGAACAATTTTCATTGAGAACATGAAAGTGTAGATAACATATAGTGCTACGATATAGTAAGAGGTCTCTTATAGCTTCAAAGGTTTTCTCACAATAAATCTTTCAAGATGGTATGCAGTATTGACTAACATCAGGTATTTGGTAGAATCGTGAAATTCCTGGGCTCGCTGTACAGAAAAAAGCTAGCTCTCTTAAAGTCAAAATGAAGAAAAATTAGAATAAACATTAACATTGCTATAGCATGGTAGCATAATAAACGTTTTGAGTATTCCTGTGGTTCATCCTCTCATGAACAAGAGGCCCCTTCACTTAGCTATCTATTTAAAGAAGAAAGACTACCAATGATTGAGACAAAGCAGAGAAAGACTATTCTGCTACTAGCTAGGGACCGGGTCAACAGGCGGTAATGTAAATCCATTGGGATTCGATTCAATCTCGGCCCCAACCCCAGCAATTCTCGCGAGATTCTTTGGATGGGTCACGAGAGCCCTTCACACGTAGCTTGCTGTCCATACAACCTGCATATTGCTTGAAGTATGTATGCCAGGCCGTAACTGCATGGTCTGGATTGAAATCACAAGAAATGCACACAACTTTAAAGCAGGTGTTATTGTACAAAATCAGGACAATGATTTAAGAAAACACCGATCATTTGTGATTCGTTTCTCATATCCAATTCTACTTTTCATAAACTGGGAGCAGGACTGCAGAGTGATATATATGTTGATGCAGGTAGATTATATAAGAGGGTATATTCGTTAAGGTCACGAAAAAGAATGTAAGTCGTAACGTTAATCACTGTGTTCATAATATTTTGTCATTTACCAATTTAGATAACATGTTCTTGCATCAATTCTGTGCATCTTATCATGTTTAATTATTTTGATTCAGAAAGAAGTGCAGAGAAAACATGTTGTGCATTGACGAATCCAATTCTGTATTTCGGTCCAAATTTCTTAAATGTGGTGAAAGTTTATACATTTAGTCGCACTTTGCAACACTGGGAGAAAGATAAATTGAAATGTCTTGACATAAGCAAATGTGTATCGGCTTTGTTAGTATGGTTCAGTTTCATATTAAACCAAACATTCAGCAACCGTGGCGAAAATAAAAGATTAAGAGAAATCTTTCAAATTGTAAAGGATATTTTGAAGCGCGTTGTGCTTCATCGATTTATTGTAGTATTTCTTTAACTCGTGCTAATAAGTAACTGTAGGTTGTTTATAGGTTAAGGGTTATATTTCTTTCCCCTTTTTTAATCTATGCGATCCATACGTACGGCCATCGACTTTGAAAATGTATAATCGTCGTTAACCCAATTAGTCATATTTATTCATTTTATCAGATCATTGTTTCAAGGGGATTTAGTAAAGAAATATTAAACTTAAAATGTCATTTCTCTTTCAAAGTCTTGTCCATGCCATAGTTCCAGTAATTAAAAAGTCATTACTTTACCAATTTGTGTAGAATACACTCTCTATTATATGATATTTGTTTTAAAGGTCATAATCAAATTTGCTACAAAGGCCTAGACGAAACATGTTTGCTAAAATAAATGCTCATTCTATGTATAATGTATTCCAAGATATGTCACAGTATTTCCTTCTAACGGTGTTCATAATGAAGTACGATCGAAATGTATTTCCTCCATTGTTCCCAAACATGCGTACAATTAGGTTCTCTATCAATCCATACACTACCTAAATGCATTTCATAGGGCGAGAATGTTCAAGTTCGTTTGCTCTCGTTTTCAAGCTTTTAATATTATATCAAAGAGGTAAAATAATGTCATATTCTGTAATGGTGATAACAAAAAGATACAGTACACTCGATCGCTTGAATAGTTCTAGTACAAAGTTATACATGTACATGTATATTTGTGTTTGTTTTATGGTTGTGGAACACTGAGTTTTTATTATGTAAATTCATCAGCGTGTTCTTTTTCTCCGAGTACTTCATTTGTATTTCTCCCATTATCGTCGTATCTCACTCACTCTCTGTTTATCATCTGTTCTCTTTCACTCTCCCCAACCTATTTTCCTATCTTCAAAATTTATCTCATTTCCTGCCCGTCTCTTTTATTATGTCTTTCTGTAGTCAAGCTCTTTGAACAATTATATTGTATCCATTCTTCGCATATAATCGTGACCTTTGTTTGAGAACCTTAAAGTGATAATGGTAAAAGTTAAATTAATTATTAAGTAATTGTATTGTACCATGAACAAGATATTCCCCGACACTTCATCTTAAAGTACTTGTAAATATCAATTTGTTATTTAAAACTAAATTTATCATGAAAACATAGTATATTTTCTATGTCATCGTGTGCTATTACGTTCATGTAAACACAATTATTTCTTTATATTTCACATGCTGTATTATTAAATATTTATCATCTGGTCAAAAAATATGATCCACTCTTGTATTATCTGTTTATCATTACTGAGAGGGAAATTATCTGCATGTGGATTTGTGTGTGCTTGTGGAGATAGTGTATGCGTTTCTGTTTGTGAGTGTATTTGATAATATTAATAAAAAGATCCTCTTGTATTTCTACGATTTCCTTCAGAGAAAGCAACGTTGCTAATCCCTTTCAAAATTTGAAGTCTAAAAAAAAAAAAATGTAATATAAAGTATGGATGAAACCACTGGCGTGCTGATGGGGGTAGGGGCTTGGGGGCAGTTGCCCCCTCCTCCAATAAAATTCAATTTTTTTGTTTTGTTAATTCGATACCAGTAATTTACAAGTGTTACTGAAATGACATGATTTTCCCGGGGGTTTTCACACGTTCTGTAAATTATACTTTAAATTTGTAAAGCTTTTGTTGGAAAAGGACATTTCCCGAATTGATAGTCAGGCAAAGAAAAAGTGCTCCTTTTTACTTAGGAAAGGTGCTATTTTTTACTTCAGATAAGCGCAACTTTTCATTTCAAAAAGGTGCCGTTTTTCAACTCTGTTGAGTGCTCCTTGTCAGGTGCAAGAAGTGCCCCATTTTTACCTCTGATAATTACCCTTTTTACTTTGACACGTGCTCTTTTTATTTTCTAATAAGTGTCATTTTCCCCTAGGATAAGTGCCCCTTTTTCCTTTCACCATAAAATGTGCTAATAAATTATAGCACCTAACAGCAATTTTGTCATTAATTTCGCCTAATGCTCGCCTGCTATTCTCGCTTGCATTTAAGGTTGATTTAATTATGGCTTTTATTAGATATCTCTTCAATCTTTCATGATTAGATTGTGCTTAAAACCCTAGCAGAATTGTTTTTCCCCCCTTTATAAGATGTAGTTGTTCGCACTGCGACCTCAGAAATTTTACAATTTTGATATATACAGAGCATATCACCCAACTGCAATGTATGATGCTTAAGCAGTATCTTGGACCATGTAAACAAACAAGAGAAAATTGAAATCATCCCTGATTTTTTTTTTAAATCCCATTACGCCGCCTGGTGGTGATGCAGATTTTTCTCTCCCCCCCCCCCCCCCCGAAAAAAAAATATATGTTTTTGTTCATAGCGCCACTAGATGAAACCTTTCTTCAAGATAGATACAAAGATCAATATATAGATCCATACCACCAGAGTCTGATGGTGGGAAGTATTAAAGACAAAATCTACATTTTTTCAGCAGAAGTTATTCATATATTTCTCATTATAAAAAGAGGTATAGAGTGCGAAGTCTTTTGGATTTAATTTAGTAACATTTGAGACCTACAGATTACATTATTCAACTTAAAGCAGAAAATTTGTATGAGTCATTTTGCTAAAGTGAGCATAATCCCCGTCTCGTGTATAAAAAGGCCATTTTCGTAATGAAATCAAATTTAGTGCATAAACGTTTGTTAAGTGCCTCGATACATTTTCTTCACCGGTTACGAATAATTGTTTTTCAAAAGTCAGAATGCGAATGGCATACATTACGTGTTGCTAGGTAAAGCAAGCCAAAATGTTTGTTCTATCTCGCAACAACTAATGTATGCAATTTGCATTGTGACTATTCGTAAAAGGGAATGAAATGATTTGTAATGAGGCACTTAAACAAAGACGTATGCATTCAATTTGATTCGATTACGATTATGGCATATTGGTGTAGTAGAATATGGAGCTATGTGTGTGAGTGGGAGGTAATTGCTGCTGAAAAATTAGCAATATAGTGCTTTGAACTCTGCTAGAGAGGCCAAAAATTTAGTAAACAGATTAAAACCTCTCACAAGCAAAAGAAAGAAATATGGGGACATATCTGAGCACGCCACCGCCCCTGTCCTATTGATCTTTCATTTCATTTGGAGGATTTTTTTAAGGAAAATTAAAAGCACAGTGTTTTCATCTTCGTCTTGAATTACATCTAGATAGGGATGTCTTAAACCATGATCCTAACACATGTTCAATACAACACACTCTCGAAATAGTATGTCCTTCTCCATTCTGCTATTGAATATTTGACATGAAATACTCGACTAGGGAACATCATTTATTAACGTGAAGACACCAATGCACAACACGGATCTTCGAAAAGGTTATTCCGTAAAAATGTAGTCCGGGTATTTCCACTGGGAAACCCAAGTAAGAGGAGTCGATGAAGGTCTCGATGGTACAGTTCAGTGATCAGGAATCAAGGGCACTTGAGACTTTGAGGACTCCGTGTGCGGACGACAGTCGATCGACAATATCAATGGCAGACAATGATCAAGTCCGCTTTATCGTTAAGCGACCAGGTAAGAACTAAAATTTTACATGAAGAGCCCACAAAGATAAATTCTGTCAAGCGAAGTTATAAATTCATCAAGACAAACACAAATTTGCCAGGTTCTTGTTGACATCCCTTCTCTCTAATTGTCCCTGTGATCAGCGGAAACTATGTTCTACTGGATTCGCCGAAACCTAAAAAGGAAGAATGCAGTCGATGAACGGTGGTACTTTCAACTTGAAATGAAGATTTTAGTAACGACTGCAAACAGGATATTGATACTTGACTTTTGAAATGGAGCTTTCGAAGTTTGAAGCATCAACGTAAATCCATGTCGACGCGGCGAAAAAAGACTGTGTGATTTATAACCTCTGTCATTCTCTTTCTCTCTTTCTCTCTCTCTCTGTCTCTCCCTCCCTCCCTCTCTCTCTCTCTTCTCCATCACACACACAAACACACAAACACACACACACCCACACAAACACACAAACACGCGTGCGCGCGAGCGTGCCCACAAACACTATATATTATTTCCTCCAAACCCCCTACTCTCTCTCTCTCTCTCTCCCTCTCTCCCCCTCTCTCTCTCTCTCTCTCTCTCGCTCTCTCTCTTCTTTTTTATTCTCTTTAAACTGGCTAAGTCATAATAGCCATGGTAACGAGTTTCCCCCTATTTTCTGACAAACAAGGCATACGTCTTCCATTATCGCACTCCCACTCACATATTTACGCACGCACACACTCATGCACACACGCGCGCACATGCATATCTCAATAACCATGATAACAGGTTTCCGACAAACATAGCATGTTATTTCTACCACACAATCACTCACTCTCACACTTCCACCTATTCACGCAAACACACAACGCCTCTCACACAAACACCCACACACACACATACACACACACACACAAATCCATTACCCCCCATGCGGGTATAGAGTTGATGAGTTAAAAAGAAATCTGTTTTGTTATGAATAGCCACTGGTAACCATTATGAGGATCCACAACGGTCAATAGTTGGGCCCTTGATGTTAATCATGTATATTAATAATAATACGTTACTGCTTCCAATCGCCCAGCCCAATTTTTTGGTCGAAAGACTTCAAAGTGACACTCAATGTAAAGAAAACTAATTATATGATATTTCGTATAGGTTAACGCCCTGATGCCTTCACTAACTTGCATCTTACTATAAATGACAACGAATTTGAAAGGTTCAAAGAATTTAAACATTTAGGTGTCTTTCTAGACATGACTGGTTTAGACAGATGTAAAATGTACCTTTTTGAAAAACAAAAGAAAAAATAAAAACCAAAACAATTTTCAACAAGTCAAGCAGCAATGTCGTCAACAGGAGGTCTCTTCATCTCTTTGTGTATGTCTATTCCGAGGTTATTCAAGCCTCCAGAAAAAAAATCCGTCTTCGTTAATGAAAGCTTCGTATATCTACATTTTTCCTATTTCCGTGGGATTAATTTCAGAAGGTAACCCTACACGTGACTTATTTAGATCCATTAGCCCCCATCATTGCCTAAGGGATACTTATGAACACGTCATATAGAAGATGATAGCATGCGCAGATTCTTATTCAAAAGGACCACGAGACCCTTTCCTATAATAAAGAGGAGTATATTTAAAGATCGCCAATCTTCCATGTGATATTTTTTTGATAGGGCACACAATACTTCTCATTGTTATGGTTGTAGAGTAAATCATTCGAAGATCGCTGGGAGGTATATTGACCAACATATTTCTAACTTTCTAACTTCCAATATAAATTCATATTCAAAGCATACATTAATAGCTGAGGGTGACTTTTCCTAGCCTCCTTAGAATACCTTAAATTGGAGCGACATAATAATAATAATTTAAAAAAATGAACAAATAATTAAAACGAGGCTACAATAATACACTGTTAAAAGTTCATGGAAACTTGTTGCCACTTCTGTAAATGTAAGGCTAATTTACCTCCCCTCCCTGCAATATTTTTTGCTTCTTCCCTAAATTTCAACAGTTCTTTTTGAAAATCTCCCCAAAAACAATTTTTTGGACTTTCCCTGCATCTATATATTCTATATTTCATTGCTAAAATAATTGTATTAAATATCTTTATTCGTGGGGAATTACCGGACAACCCTAAATGAATATCCTCCCAATCGACAGACTTTAATTCCCTTAGTTCAAACTAAGCTTTTACATTCTGCCATAACCTTTGAACATGTACACACTCCCAGAAGAAGTAAACAAATATGTTTCGATCTTTGCTTACAACAAAGTCGAATCTCAATAAGTGTTCTCTGGTATATATTGCTCCATGAAAGTTTACTAGACCTACTAAATATGTCCCTATAAACCTCATTTGAAGAAAAAAAATCAGAAAATGCCCATCCATCGTGAATCTGCAAAATTTAATAAATGTTGTCACTTCTTTATAAAATATTAATGAACCTTCTTCGATAATAAATTTCTGAACAGCTTCACAGTATTCACAGTACCGTTAATTTGCTTTAAAATATCATACTCTTATACATCCACTTAACTCCAGTTATCCTTTTCTCCGCTTCTCAAAAAAGCTTCCCTAATATTCCATACATCAACAATTTTGTTTCCTTTTAACCCTACATTTTGAAAATTAGATATTGACCGCATGCCATTTTCAGCAAAAATATCTTGAATTGAAACTGTATAACATTTAAACAAATCCTTATGAAAAATATTTATATTTGTATAAAAAATCATAATTGGATTATTCTTGTCTTCAAAATTCCAACAACCTTTTAACTTTTTCTATGCATTTATCATTTTTAAATAGAACTCATAGTTGCGCAAGAAAATAAATTTACCTCCTACCATCTTGGAGGAGAAATCAAAGTATAGCTTCCATCTCATTGATTCTGTCGCCGTATAAGATCTTTCTCATTCCAACTAAATTCAAAACATAGTTTCTGTATTTCCGACATGACCCACTTTGGTACAACTAGTGAAGCAAAAACGTAATTTAATTTACATAATGCATGTGTTTTTAATAAACACCTTGAGGTCCCTCTATTTCCACCATCCGAGCTGTCTTTTAATCTTGCTTAAAATCTCTTTAAAATTCAACTGCTCTCTTACTTCGGCGTCTAACCCAAAATACACTTCCAATATACACACGCACTCACAGACACACGCGCATTGACACGAACTCACAAACACACACGCATGGACACGCACTCACAAACACACCCGCATGGACACGCACTGACAAACACACACGCGCATCCTTCTTTACAATGCAGATTTTGCCCCCTTCCGGTTAGTATAACTGAATTTTGTTATTCATCCCATTCCCTTGATCACGTTGATGGTATATTATAACAATAATTGGCCCATTTAATCGTCTACAATTGTGTTCTTTTTTCTTCTTTTTTTACTTCTTTGGAAACATGATGTAGCTGGACTCTCTAAGATTGAAAAAAGAGAATATCTCGCTCTGTCACAGGGTCTATTGCGCGCTGCCATGTGACTATATGAGCTATCTTTTTGTGCTTATTTCATTTTAGACAAGAGTTTAAGTATTGACACCTAACATGAATTCGAGACAATGTCGATGGACTAATTAATTTTTGAAAATTAGAAAGATGGTGGTGAATGAGACGGAGTCATTAATATAGTTGTTCCGGAGTTGATATCATTCGAGAGAGTTCCTCAAGGGTCTACCTAACACTCCAAGCGGACATGTTACCACACTCTTCATAATATCGCTTCCTGACTCCGAGGCGGCCACATCAGCTAACATTTCGATGGCCTGAAAAATGTCTCACTCTCAATTTGCTCTTAATTCATATCGAGTCTATACTGCCCTGCCCCTTTAATGACAAACGACAGTTTTATCTATAACATCGTGTCTATATATAGGCATCCTTATTAAAGAGAACTGCCGAATATTATTTCTGTTTGATTTTCTTTTTCTTTTGCATTTTTACAAGTTACTTTTTAAAAAATTACATAGTTTTATCATTATAAACAACCGTTACAAAACTAAAAAATGTTCAATAACACAGAATTATTTTGAATATATTTTGATAGCCTTCCCCTGGTACAATCAAAACCGAAACATCCTTTAAACCAAATATTCCACATAATGAATATGCAACAAAAGATGCATGTTTTTATATCAAAGATATCGCCAGTATCTATTTAAATTTAAAACAAGGATAAGCAAACTCGCTTGATTTGATATGCGAGTAATTGTTGTTGTTGTTGATAATGTTGTTGTTTTTCACGTGCAAATATAATAATACAGCGATAACAAGACCAACACTAATAAATTTTGTGTATTAAGTAACTCAAATAATAAACCGATTTTTACACTTTCTTCATTATGTCAATGGTTTTTTTTTTTTAAGCTTCAAAATTGTAAAATTATCAAACACCAACTGGAAACCAATCAAGACGAGAAATGTCTTAATTACTTCATCGAGTATAGCCTTGGATGAAGTGAAATAGAAAGAGATTCTTATAACGCTCTTCCTGAGTGATGTTTGCTCATTTTATAAGGATTCGCCCTTAAGTCAACCGCAAATCAATTTAGTAGACTCATTATCCTATCATACCACTACTTGACTTTTAACAGAAAAAGTGATACTTGGTGAGAGGCTCTTATACTCTTCACCTTCTGTATTGTGATGGAGTTCGTTTTGTAAGAAAACATCCTGATCTCCCTGTCCTTACGAAACTGCAAGTGAGATAAATGTCCTTTCATGTATGACGACCAGAGCTAGAGATGGGTTGTGGGGTTGTAGCGTTGTGACGTAGCTTCCCTATTATATCGCCGCCCGCCCACTCGTAAATGTCCTGCCTGCAAATAAACAACTTTTGGAGCCTTGGAGCCTCAGTAAACTGCAAAATTGTGCATCCTTTTCTGTTTTCTTTGTGTTTATGTTATTGTTTATTTATTTGAAATTGATTGTTGATTTTTCAATGCTAGCAAAAATAATTGGCAAATTTGAAAATCTAACTTGAAGACGTTTATCCCCCCCCCCAATTTCGCAGTTCTCTCGGGCAATTTGAATTGAATTTGAATACTAATCTGAATTGAATTTTGAAATTCGTTTTATTCTATACTATCGTGAAGAAAAACAAATTTGATTTAAATTTTAAATTTTAGAAATAGATTTTCGAAATAAAGAGCAACTGCAAATCGTACGTTTCTGATTTCCAAATTTCCCTCTCAGTTATCTCTGAGCTCCTCATGTCCAATATCAAACATCACTGCAGTCTGCGGAAACTGGTGTGTGCTTAATTTTGTTTAATAGCGTCATCTTGTGGTAGCTACGGGTAGGACGAGCACCGACAGAGTGGAAGGGGTAGTCAAATATTTTTAAAATGTTGACATTTGAAAGTGAAATGCAATTATACTTGTTTTATATCTGCCTTTCATGGCATGAAAACCGTATGCAAATATTCAAGCTAAGTGGTTACTCTAGTGTTTAAATATAGAAATTGAATAATTTGTTTGCCTTATTCTCTACGCATAGTTTATCACTTTGTTCTGGCGCCTTTTTGTTTCAGAGTTCAGAAACAGACAACGTCAGTATTACAAGCTTGACTTACATCAGTCTAAGATATTTGGCTTAGGTACAGTGTTGCCTACATCCATTCAAATAAACAGTCGAATTCGTAATTATGCTTTAGTTTGCAGCTTGAGGTGATTAATAAATTAATTCAAGGATGAGTCAAGGAACAAAATCCAGAAATCAAATAATATAAGAAGTTTTCATTGGGTTATTAAGCATTATCGCGCTATTCAAATTAACGAATGTGAGAGAGATCGACTGCTTTGTGATAAATGTGTTTAGGTTGTTTTAATCCTGCCTGTGGGTGATTCAAGAAGAAAAAGTAAAATGTGAAAAACAAAAAATAATGTGGTGTGACAGTATTTGGGCA
>JARBES010022694.1:0-11650 GCA_030265145.1 Strongylocentrotus pallidus | reverse complement strand
CCTGTAATCCAGCTAACAGTGGAAGTTACAAACTGATTCAGCCGAGGACGCAGGTTCAAAACTGAGTCACGTCTTTCAGATGGTGACGTTAAAGGTCGGTCCCAGACGTAAATAATCATATCTGATTGATACACGTCTACAGGTACAAACCCAATTACACAAAATATGACCTTCAAATAGTACTTCTATAAAGAAATTTTGGAAGTTTAAATACACTCTCAATCATAAAGGCGACCGGTGAGTAGACTACTGGACGCATCTGTAAAAGAAAAGTCTTCTAGGATACTCGAGTAGAACTTGGGTTCCTTGTGCGCAGTTTTGTTTTATTCTCTATTTTCTTCATACTCCTTATCCGCTAGCCCATAAAAGAATATGGCGTTACGTTTTTATTGTTGATTTTATACATTCTAGCTGTATCCAAATTAATTTTTTCTAGGTAATTGGTACATTTTAATGAGAGATACATGAACCAGTGAAATAGACTGTAAACTACAGGCGTTACCACCACAAGTGAAATAAATGTAGATTTTAATCGACTTTGCAGCTTTAGCTTTTGTTGGGACTATGAAATGCTGCATTCTACCCAGCAATAATACAGGAATTGTTTCACAAAACTGTCACAAGTACAAGTTCACTAGCATTCCATTGAAACACATAATAAATTTAATACATGTATTTCAATGGGTTGTTGGGGAACTTGTACGGTCTTGTGAAATGCGGCCCAGGTATGTAAAATAAAAGTTTTCACTATCAAAGTGATGGTATTCTGTGAGAGGATATTATTTATAATATTTAGGTAGTAGACAAATAGCAGCTGAAAACTATTTATTGCTGATCTGAAGAAAAGGATAGACCAACTTCTCAATTTTCATGAATACTCCAATTCTTTATTGATATGACATTTTTGTAAGCAAATATAAGTCATTGTTCAATCTGAGAGAAAGCATATTTACAAACAGTGAGAGCCTACAGCTGAGCTGAAAACTAATCATGTAAAAATCTAGATAATCAAACGTCAAATAATATGCATTTCTTTTAGAAAAGATGTCTAAATTCACTACATTTGTTTGGTAATGATGTCTGCTGTGTTTGTGTATTATTTTTAATTTTTGAAGGCTACCTGAAAGGCTTGTATCCCTTTGTTTTGTATTCATTTCTGCAGGGACTGTATCCCAAATATGATAACATTTTTTACTTAACAGGGAAGAACCAGCCAGACAAAAAGTGTCAGATGCTCAAATTATTTATAGGCCTCAAAAGAAAGTTGTGAGATCCCATATATCTCTTGTTTCATTATTTATGGTCCTATCATTCTCAAGTGCTACTATAGTACGACAACTTCCAGAGCTTTTTATAAGTTCATCGAGGATAGATCAGAGAAGGGAGGTCATTATTTATCAGGGAGCACTGTATGTGTGTGAGTAATATTTTTCAAGACTCTCTGTAATGGTGCTTGGTATAGGTAGTGTGTAATTTATTTGTGATGTTTGATAATTATTTACAATTAAATCTCAAGTGTATACTGTTGCATATTCCAGGGGAAATGTATGCTAAGGGCAATTTGCCCCCTGAACTCACAAAAAGCCCCATCAATGGAAAAGAGCCTTTTAAAAAACAAAGAAACAAAGAAAAACAACAAAAACTATATATGTTGAAGTTGCAGTGCATAAAACTGCTGGATGTACACAGTACATAATTTTTGTTTTACTTGAAAAGTAACCTTAAATTTTGTGTTGCATTGTACCGTTTCATGAACCATGGGGTTTCTTCATTTGTAGTTGGTTTCTCTGTTGGTATAAACAAAGTAATTGTCCAAGCAGGAATAGCATGTACACGTATTATAAATAATGAAGTAAACAGTATACAGAGATATCAATGCTCAAACTTGAGTGGCAGAACTTTAACAAAAATTAATTTGAGGAGTTTAAATACACTGTATTTATACCAAAGATGTTTTGCTTGGTGTACAAATGATACATGTTAACTGGTAATAAATAGTAATAAAGGTCTTTATCAAAATTATTGTGTTTCAAATGTGTTTTTGAATGGTTATATACTATAATATATAGGTTACACACATTAGTTGACAGGGAAGTATTCTTTTAGTTCATATATTTTAAAGTCTGATCCAATTCTCTTAAATGCAAATACTCTGTCTCTGCATTTTAATCTGAACTAGCACAAGTCAATTTTTCAACAAGGTGAACTAACAGATTTGACTTCAGAGTTGGGACTTGCTCAAATTATAGTCACACATGCACTTTAATAGCTATGTATTATCACTTTATAAAGCTGTGGGTTATTAATTTTTTATGGGAACTTCTTAGCATGGTAGGAAAGACGCTGTATTCACGTGGTGTAATTTGACAAATAAGATTGCCTAAATTCTAGAATCTGTTTTCATAATGCTCATAATACATCTTGGTTATCTTATTCATCCCTATAAAGTCAGAAGGGCATTGATGATTAGAGACAATGGTTTGTGTAAAAGCCATTTCTTATATATACTTTGCCAGGAACAACCAAGCAAAGCGCTTTCAGTATTATTTTTATCTGGGTCACTGGATTCAATTTCTATTCCGCACATTGAAGTGCACATGCTCCACTCCCTAGGTAGCATTACAGTTAGTAGCTTTTTAACGGGCGTGTACACGCTAATACAATCATATTGACCTTTGCATCCCCCGGGTAACCATTTAGCACCTGGGTGGAGAGAAGAAATTTATATAGAATGCCTTGCTCAAGGACATAATGGGGCTGCATAATTAAAGAGGGAAGGTTGATCCTACATGTAGAAATATACATATGCATGTATGTGAAGATTTAAAGAGAAGGTCGAGTTCTGGGAAGAGGTGAAAAATACTTTGTGTCCGTTATCATTCTTATTATGCAAGTGTGGAACAACATCAGAAAAAAAATGTTCCCTGAAAAGCACGGCTCTTCAAATGCCTTTATATTTTAAATATGACAAGTAACAGGTTAAAAAAAGAGGCCCAATTTTTGTACTGTACTCGTTACTTAACCAAGACTGTGCCAAATTTCCTTTCATTTTGATGACTCCAGAACCTTGCAGTACACACCAATACTATGCTACATGATCAACTATTTCTGATCGATTCCACAACGTTTCTTTCACAATGCAATATATAATATCGCATGACCAGAACTCGATTAAGAGCACTTTTTGTAATTTCTGATGTACATATCCATGCTTGTATATCCCTTTATACAGTCAATGTGCATGTAAATACCTGTACCTGTTTTCTGTGACACTAAATTCACATAAAACTTTGCATAGAAATGGACAATAAATCAACAAGAAACACAGAGGATCCACAACTTTTGTGACTTTCAATTTTATTAAATTGCACTCTCCGCTTTCTAAACCCTGTACATCATGATACACATACATTAAAAATATGTAGCATATAAAGTGACTGCTATCTATTCTTTCTTTATATTACAAGCAACAAAAAAGAGAACAACTACCAATTAAAATGTATTTTCATTTTAAAAGTATTCATACAAAGAAGAGTCTTCCATTTTACTGCAAAAATTTAATTCTAGCATATCTGTTCATGAATTCCTAATTTTTTAATTAATTCAATGAAATACATAACTCTGGTGCCCCTCCTATCAACTCTACTGAAAATAGTTCATTAGTAGTGTGAAGAATATAAAGCACACATTATGTGTAAGAAATAACTGAAAACTGGCTGTTGTGACAAATAGTGATGAGAAGCGGTAAAGAGCCATGTTTACTGAAAATGAGGTTTTTAGAATTTGAAATTTGCAAAGAAAAAAGGAGAGGGCCTCAGATATTCAAATATGCTTTTGACTGTTGTATAGTTTGAGATATTTGAAGGCACAATGTGGTGCGATCACAGTGAAATATTTGTGAGAATTGAGGCTGGTTTTCATGAATACATGAATATATAATCTCCTTATGTTACTTTCATATATATATATAAACACATATACAGTATACCTCTTCTGTGTACGAAATGTTATAAAACTACATTTACTCCATATTCAATCTTTCATGTAAAACAACAATGTCTTAGAAATGTTATTAAAGTTAAAATAATGAGAAAGAGATTTTTCCCCCTTCATTTTCATGCTCGATAATGTAAAAGTTCTTTAAAAGGGATATGTAGGTTACATCTACATACTACATGTATGCACATATGTATATGAATATGTACATGTGCATGCTATGGCAATTAGAATTATTAAAAATATATTTTTAGTAGTTTGGATATATAGCGAGGCACGATGGCTCAGTGGTAGAGCAGTGGTCCCATAACCGAGAGGTCCCGGGTTCAAAACCAAGTCAATGCGCTAGTGCCCTTTGATAAGGCATTAATCCTCATTACCAGAAAGGACTTCAAGCCATAGGTCCCGTGGTTGCTTACTTTTAATACATGCATACACAGGCTTTCTTAGCAGTAGGGTTAAACAAACAAACAAAAATAACATACATTGAGTACACTTACATGCATGGACACACATACAGAGAAATGTTCTGACAAAAGATTCTTTGAGTGAATTTTTTTTTCTCTCCGTAAGATAATGGTATGAAACTCTTGGCATTAACTGGCTCGACATTTTATACTAACTTCTTGGCTATAAATAGTTCTAATGGAATTTTAAAAAATTGGATAAAGGCAGTACTATATATAGAGAACGTAACACCCTCTCCCATCATACAGGTACTCATTAGACATTCAAAATCTCTGCTATATAGTTTCAGATGTGGGCCAAAATGAAATAACTTCATTTACCTTTGCTAACATATTTCATTTCAATCAAAAATTACTTTACAACAATAAGTAAGAATGGAATACATACAGTGATATTAATATTCAAATTTGCCTTCATTGTTTACGAATAAGGAAAAAAATGAGGAATGATTTTCTTAGTACAGTACTAACAAGAAAAGACTTTGTGGCAGGTTCATTCCACAATCAGAATAATGCATAAAATAATTTTAAAAGAACATTATATTTCTTTTGATTAGATGAAACTTACTAAAACACAATTATACTGGTTTTATTTTATAAAAGCTAAAAACATCCCAAAGTGTACAGATTTTTGTTGTTTTTGTTTTAGTATAAAAGAGAAGGAACATATTTATGTACATGATATGCTATTGGGTGATGATGTAATGATTTATTATTCCATTAAAGAAACCAAAATCATAATTTCAATTTCATAATAAAAACAAATTAAATCATTTTACAATATCTTAATTTAAACTATCATTAAAAACAATTAAAGAGAAACATAATTACTGTTACATCATATTTACATTGTTTAATTACGAGTGTGCCCATCCCCAGATAAAACTAAACTGAGATTAAAAAGAAGATATGGTGAAAAGAGTTGCCCAAAAAGGTGGGAAATAGAACTATAGTATCAGTACTTGGAGATCTATTATATCATAAAACCCTCAGAAAAAGTTTGGAAACTTAATTTTGATTGATTATATATATATTCTCTATGAGCTGTAGCTCTTGATACTGACATATACATTACATGAATTGCAACATCAAGTGTGAAATGACTCTCATAAACAAGAACTGTCTTATAATTAATTTGATGTCATTTTCATCTTCTCATTATAAATGTGATGAATAATCATTTGTAATACTCCACAGAGAAACGTGCGTACTGAGCGTAAAAATTACAGATATTAATGCAGACATTGCTATGCATCAAACCAGATTAAAAATGCAGAACAGAAATAAGAGGGAAAAGTTGGACAATATGATATTTGTCCATCACAAATTGTTTGAATATAGTAGAAGAGTAAATGTATCAAAATTAAGTAAATTATTTAAATAATAGAAGGTTTGGCCTACACTGTTACTAAATTAAGCTCTAAATACAACAGGAAGGAAACAAAACAATAAATACATACCATAATATATACGTGTACACCACACTATACATTAGGAATGTCTGTGTACTTGCACAATCGTATATCATTCACCTTCTAAAAAATATATACATCAACGTAGTATGCAAAAATAATCTCATATCATTCCAATATCCATTTTACCTTAGTATTGCAAATGAAATCAAATCGGAGATGGCAAAAATAGTTGTTTAGTGAGTAATCATATATTATCTCTTCACCAATAAATACATAATTTACAAAATATGTACACGGCGATTGAAGTAGACTGTGCTAGTACGATAAGGCGAGATTCACAGACAGGTACTTTGGTAAATATTTGTGAAAGACGTACCTACACATGTATGAGTAAAAAACAGTTACTTTACTTCTACATTTCATCTGCTTGAGAGCATGAAGGACGTTAACTGGTACACCTTATCAACATCCTTCTGGCTCTAAGCGATGAATTTCTCTTTCCTTTTTACATGTGATCTGTTTGGAGCCAGAAGGGCATTAACTCATTTTACACAGAGATAATTACCGGGAAATCCCCTTTTGGCTCTGAACATATGATATTATCTGCTTGAGAGCTAGAAGGGCATTAACTCATCATTTTACACAGAGTCCACGCCCTTTTGGCTCCAAACAGTAAAAGTGCTTGTATTCATAGTGTTTTAAAGCCATTGCTGTTGAGATACTGGGATAATACTTCCGTTAAATGCATCTTTTAAGCTCTCATTACACCATGTAGCACAGTGAATAACAACACAAGGAACTTATAATTATGTGCAGCCTAAAAAATATTCCTAAACAGAAACTAGATCTTTTAAATTTTCATTTGATAGTTGCATTTAAATGTCAAAAGGGAATATCATATTATTTTGAATATCTACATCACCATGCAAGCCGACACTTACAAGCAGCATCCAATATCATATTAGTTTGGGACCCATATTAAGTGATAAGTAGATTGAGGAATGAAACCATTTAAAAAATTGAAATTTGTTGATGTGTTCAAATGAGATACAAAGATATAGGTCTTGTATCTGTGCACAGCATTTTAAAGAAATGTAACTTGTCAATTACACATTGGTTCAAGACAAGGAGTCATATTAGTACAAAGTTTTGATAAATAGAATAGAAATAAAGGCAAGCAAGATGGCTCGATAAATTGAAATGAGAGATAAATAACTCTATAAACAGATCTATTGCAGCAAGTTTAGGGCCCATTAGATAAAATGTCTTTTCAATTTTGAAGGGCAATAAGTCGAGCAAGAGTCAGCTGTAGATTAAATAAGTTAATTTTAGGGCATTTAATATAGGCAAGAAAATTAGATGATAAAGTGAGTACATAAGCAGGACAAGATTGTAAAGATCTATCATTTTGTATAAAAATATCAAGAATAGTCAAAGCATGGAAATCTAACAATTAAAACCAGATGTTTATTGGTTATCTTTAATTTATCTTCATCCCTTCAGTAACAAACCAAAGAATAGTACACTTACTTGTCTATCTTTCAATTTAAAGATAGTACTTCAGATTCATTCTGAAAAGTTATTCATAGGTACAAAGTTATGCTTACATTATTTCAATTTTTTTGAAATAAAGTACAAGGGACTGATACAAAAATGAATCATTACTGACTGGTGAATGACAAAAGAAAGAAGAGGTATACTAGAAAGTACATGTATTTGTAATAAAGTGCATACACACATAGGACTTGATTATATCATGACTTTTTTAGAATTTACTCATTCTTTTATCTATTTGATAGTCACTGCTACGAAAGATAGTTATATTGCACTAACCTGAATGGCACTGCAAATGTTTGGTGTAAACTTTGTTATAATCACTTCTCAAGATAAATATCTATTCTTGATTTATTTTGTAATGCTACAAATAAAGAAATGAGTGGATTATGACCCTGTTTAAAATACAGTTAGGTATATTCATATCAGTAACATACTCTGCTGCTTAACAAAAGAGGAATACAAATGAAATGGTTTTACAACCATGAACTAGTTCCTCTGTAATGGAGAATTTCTTTATACATGAAACATGCAATATTAAATAACATTTCACAAAACTTGTCATCAGTGGCAAATGACAGTTTTGTTATAAGCTACTGAAACCCTTGTTTTCTGATTGGTTATCAGCAGATTTGTCACTGATTTTTGTCATTTGTCATTGAAAAAAGGCTTTGTGAAACGGGTCCCTGGTCTATTGTCATGTGTCAGGCACAAGGAATTTAAAAGGGAATTCCCCCACACAAACTATTAGGAATGCTCTTGTTATACAGACCTTCAATTGAGCAAACAGAGATAATTTTTAATGCACAGAAAAGTGCTTATTAGAATTTATCCAGATGAAGAGACATTATAAAATTGCTGCATTTCAAGAATTGAATCTGTTTAAAAGTATCCTGCAATAGACTTGCAGCATGAGATGGTAACATCTGGAAGGGTTCCTCAAAGGTTTGTTGTCATTACATCACTGGCTTCCCACTGTTCAGATGATAGATCATTCTCTTGTAGTGATTCGCTGGTCCCAGACATCCCTGAGACATCAATATCCTGCGGAGCCACGTCATAGGAGGAATTTAGCATGGGTGCAGCCCGCCTCGGGTTTGGGGGAGTGCTGGAGGGAGAGACAGTGTACGTGTAGGAAGAAATCTCTGATGCTGGGACGGGCGGGGTGAACTGGTCGTCCAGGAACTCATTGAGGATCTTATCGCTGCTGTTCTCTTCATCGCTGTTGGGCGGGATGTTCCCAAAGGCACCGGGGCGTTTCGTCTTTGGGGCGACCTGAGGGGGCACCTTAATGGGGGTGCTAGCGGCGCTGCCCTTCTTGGCCCCTCGATCCAAGGACTGGTGCCCGCTGTCGATGGAGCTCGGTCGGGAATCCGCTCGCCCCATCCGAAGGAGATGGATGTCATTGTTGGTCTGAGAGTCGGCTAGACTGCCGGGGTAGGGCTTACGAGGGTCAAAGGTCCCTGATGGGGAGGTTGATTTAGATGGGATGGATGGGGTAGAGGCCTCAGAGTTTGTATATGAGCGATCCTAATATAACAAATTAAATCAGAAAGCAAAATTCAGACAAAAATTAGTAACATAAATACCAAAATATGATAACTGATAATAACATTATCTTGAAAAACGGGCATAATACATTATTTTGTTTACATCATTTGAAAATCTAATTCTTTGTTAAGAAAACGGTATACAAGTTGCCTCATAAACAAAATAAATTACAAAGAAATTGCAGGAGAAAAAAGGCAAATGATGTAATTTGAGTATAATCGAAACAATAGTTCACAAAAATTAACTTGCGTATGTGAGAAAACAGTTAAACATACTAATGGAGTTCATGATAAAAGGTATCATAAATACTTTAGATCTTCTTTTTTCTCAAAAAATTGTTTGGTTGATACATTGGATAGCAATTTATTTGAAAGAAATGTTAGAAAGTGGTGAAATTTGGAGTTACAATGAATTAGAAATAGTTCAATTAAAGAAAACTTTAAATGAGTAAATTCAAAGCTGTTAGGTTTTAGAGTAAAAATGTGTGGCTTAGAATGCAGAATATTAGTAATGAAATTGAATCAGGAAAAAATAGTGTATTGCTTGAAAAAGAATGAAAGAACTAAAGACAAAGTGTGCCTACACTAGTACATGGTGTACTTCTCTCATTTAGTCATTTAACTGTTCTTGTCATTTTATAAGCATTTTGGGCAAGGCTTTACAAGGGTGCTGTCGATAAACATCAGACGTCACATATAGAACGCAATCTTACAGAAATCCTATTGGATTTATAAAATGTTTGAGTAAAAACCAATCTACTATTCAAGAAAAAGTCAATTGTATTGCCTGCATTTCATGGGGTGTATGATAACTTTACTACAATTTGTCAAAATTATAAGAAAACATCTAAATTGCAGATCGTGTTTTAGCAATACCTTATATTCTGATTTTTTCTTTTCTTCAACAAAATGTATTTCAAAATCAAGAACTTAATTTCCTGAAAATGTATAGACTTCTTGAATAAGATAGAGACCAATTTTATTTAATTTGAAATCACACATATCAACACTGCCTGGCTTTACAAAACCTTTACAAAACTGGATCTGACATACATGTACAATGTACGTGCAACTTGGTTTGCCTATTTTATTGAGACACCATGTAGAATACCGGTACATGAAAGTGCAGAGAACTTACAAAAACAGAAAGTTGAAGCTAAAAGATCAAGATGATGGGAGGCAGATGACCTAGATCAGCTGACACGTGAATGACCCCCAGAGCATGATGGTGGAAGGTCAAAGGGTGGGTATGTGTAAAAGGTTGGAGTTTGGTATATTTTTAATAGTTTAGTGATGAAGATGAGATGAATAAGTGATTAGAATTTGTAAGAAATTATCAGAGATGTATGTAAAATAAATAATAAGATGGAAGGAAAAGAAAAGAGGTCTCAATCCATTTCCCAAGCAGCAAATTGTATCGTGTGGATTTTGAAATTGTTTTAGATTAGAATGAATACAAAAGTTGCATTATGAAAATTAGAATCAAGGAAATATTTTGATCAGAATAATATATGAGAGAAAGAGAGAGAGAGTAAATCAGAATAATTTGTGTATGTGAGTGAATTGCAAGGTGGTATTTAGGAAGGATGGGAAAGAGAGGAAAAAAAGATAAAAGATTAGCATAATTTTCCCATCTAAAAGAAATAAGGCAAACGCCCAAAGAACCAGAGAAAATATGGATAATTGAAATATATAATTATATAACAGCTCTGTACAGGCCAATGACAAAATTACAACATGAATATATTTATCAGCTGCAAACATAAACATGTGCTAACAGTGCTACATAAACGTAACAATGGAACAGTAAAACTTGCGAATAAATAAATAGATTACGGGGTATATAAATGTTTGTAAAGTAAAGCAAATTTAAACAAAAAAATATCTATATATCCTAAATTTCAAGTTGACTAAAACTGTTTTGACAAAAAATTATTGTTATTTAATTAATCTTTAGTTAGATATTTTAATTCTTTATTGAAAAATTCCTGACATTAAAGTATTAAGCAAGAACAAAGTACCAGAAATCTCAACAACAAAACTAACCACATCAAAAAATCTTGAAAAGAAGCATATATTTAATCAGATATAATGAGATTAAAATTTCTTTCATTCTTGCACAAATACACTAGCCAAGTATAAAATCCCAACAAATTCAGTAGACATGGAACACATTAATTTGCTTGATTACCTAAGAACTCTTTCTACTAATGCTCAGAGTACAGAATCAATTTACAACAAGGCATTTTCTTCACTTTTATCAATTGTACTCTAAACACCCAGAAGGAAACCAGAAGGAAAAAGAGGAAAAATCTGAAAAATGAAAGACAAGATGGACTTTTAGGGTGAGATCTTGATTTGGGTAGGTCATATCACCCTTTTTTATAATTTTAAAAAAAAAAGACATCCCCGTCTGCTTCATTTGTACTAGGAGCTGTGGAAAGAGACATAATATAAATGTAATAGATTAAACTAGATTAGACTAGCTTAGACTAGACTAATCTCGACTCAAATTGACTACCCTAGACTCAATTTGACTAGCTAGGCTAGGCTAGACTGGACTGGATTAGGTTAGGCTAGGCTAGGCTAGACGAGAACCTGGTCCTACATACCTCATCCCTGCCAATGAGAGGGTTGGTCTTGGTCTGGTACGGTGATGATGAGAGCT
>JARBES010021937.1:0-11665 GCA_030265145.1 Strongylocentrotus pallidus | reverse complement strand
TCATAATCAGCAACCCTTAACTCGATGTAGACTCATAATCAGCAACCCTTAACTCGATGTAGACTCATAATCAGCAACCCTTAACTCGATGTAGAATCATAATCAGCAACCCTTAACTCGATGTAGACTCATAATCAGCAACCCATATCTCGATGTAGACTTATAATCAGCAACCCTTAACTCGATGTAGACTCATAATCAGCAACCCTTAACTCGATGTAAATTCATAATCAGCAACCCTTAACTCGATGTAGACTCATAATCAGCAACCCTTAACTCGATGTAGACTCATAATCAGCAACCCTTAACTCGATGTAGACTCATAATAAGCAACCCATATCTCGATGTAGACTTATAATCAGCAACCCTTAACTCGATGTAGACTCATAATTAGCAACCCTTAACTCGATGTAAATTCATAATCAGCAACCCTTAACTCGATGTAGACTTATAATCAGCAACCCTTTACTCGATATAGACTGGCATGACTGGGGGAAATGGCATAATGGTTTTAAACGAAAAAAATATGTTTTTATATATAAGAAGGAGAAGATTAACAACAATAAATTCATAGCATTTCATTGTATCCCCCGGCAGTATGCCGGTGGGGTACTTTGGATTCAGTAGCGTTACGCCGCCGCGTCCGCCGCTGCCGCCGCCCCGCGTCATATTCTTCTGTGCCTACATTCCTTGACGGATTTCATTCAAAATATTGTATGGAGCTGTATCTTGGTGTAATCTACAAACCTATAATCTTGGTGATGCTGCCCCCAGTGTTCCATCTTCAATAGGTAAAAGGCCATATTTTGTGGATGGTTTGTGTGCGCTCTATAGGCCACATTAATTTTGTCATGGGATTTCGTTCAAATTTTTTTACCGAAGGTGTATCTTGGCATAACCAACACGCATATAGATTTTGGCGATGCTTGGTGATCCGTCTTTTATAGGGTCAAAGGTCATATTTTTATAGATGTCTTGTGTGCGGTCTAACTGCATCATTCCTTGATGGATTTCTTTCAAATTGTGTATGGAGGTGAATCTTCGTATAATCTACGCACCTATAACTTTTGGTGATGCTGCCCTCAGTGTTCCGTCTTCTATAGGATAAAAGGCCATGGTTTGTATGCGCTCTATAGGTCACATTTCTCAAGGGATTTTTTTTCAAATTTTGAACAAATCTTTGTAAAATCCATGCACCAACAGTTGTTGGTGATGCTGCCACCAGTGTCCCGTGTTTTGGGTCATATTTTGGTGGGCGCTAGTGTTCGCTCTGCAGGTCATATTCCAGGACGGATTTCTTTCTAATTTTGTATAAATATGTATCTTGGTACAATCTACACATTTCTCTCGGGCGATGCTGCCCTCATTGTTCCATCTTTTATATGGTAAAAGGTCAAATGTCTTTTATGCGCTCTAACTGCCACATTTATTGACGGATTTCTTTCAAATGTTGTATGGAGGTGTGTCTTAGTACAATCTACATATTTGTAGTGTTTGGTGATGCCGCCACCTTTGTTCCGTATGTTATAGGGTCAAAGGTCATATTTTGGTGGCTGTCTTTTGTGCACTCTAACTGCCACATTTCTTGACAGATGAGCATAGTGATGACACAAAATCGCCGCCACTGCCGGGGGATACATTCGCACTGCGCGGCAATACAAATTGCGACATTTCTAGTTGATTAGGTAGTTGTATTCATTTTCATCATCCTACTTCTCTCATTTGAAAAGCTCATTTATTAAGAAATTAATCACTATTAACATAATATAAGAGCTGTACATAATTCTTCATATTTGATGTAATGACATATTGTAGTATAACATGATATTGAAAATTGCAGTAATTCAAATGACAATGGCTACGATGATTACGGTGTTAAGGTTTAAAGGTGATTAATTATAATTGTGGTGACCACCGTAACATAGTAGTATTGGTAGTAGGAAAATGATGAGGAGGAACAATAAATATACCTATTTCGATAATTAGATACCTCATTTTATCTCTCTGAATTGTGTTTGTTTGAAAGACTGAGTGATTAAAATTGGAAACCATGGGAGACAAACAGTCACCGATTAGGCAATGTTTGCTATATAGAGGGCGCAGGTAGCTTTAAGTAGTGCTACAATTGTAGTGATCGCCATAATATAATTGTTTGTTTCAATTCATTAGCTCAGCGAAGGAAAAAGAAAACTACGATGAATTTCTTGGGTCACTTGTTCGTGAACTCAAACAAAACCTTTGTAAGTGGAATCAATTATAAGGATAGTTATTTCATAGAAAAACTGTATAATTATAATACCAATACAAATTATAATAATAATAATAATAACCAATTTTTGTATATAACCCATTTTACATTTTACAAGCAAAGTCAATTTTCTTGAGATCAGTGTTAAAGTCTCCCAAAAGTTTTGCATTCTTTCTCTTCATCATTAACTAATTCCCCCAAAAAAATTAACACGACATTAAAATCATTAATTCTTTTACTAGGTGGTATATAAAACACACCAATAATCAAATTCGTTCTACTTTGAGGTATCTCAATAAAAAAAATACAATTAAATATTGCCTTACTTTGAATTATAGTTGATTTTGTATAACTAGACCAACTCCTCCAGCTATCCTGTTTTGTTCTGATCTTGTAAATATTTCACCGAGGCTGCAGGCCGAGTTTGAAATAAACATAATGGCTCGGGGGGATTCCGAATTAGGAGGTGAATATATGTTACATTGAACAACGATGCACGCAATATATATATATATATATATATATAAAATTGAGGCTATTTGTGATAGGACGCGTTCGTGCACATATAACGTAATGTTGAGTGTCACGTGACACCTATTAAGCCAATGGGATGCTCACCAGGAAATATCTTAAATATATATATATATATATACAATAATAATAATCAATAATGATATAACGTCTCTATACGCTTCCATTTGTAAATAGGCCTTATTGCCCGGCTTTAATTACAACAACCCACAGATACCGGGTATTCTCTCACTTCAACTGGAATGTGTTGCAAATGTAGATCAATGTCTTGCCAAAGACGTTATTCCTGAACAAAAAAACATGTTATCCCTTTAATTATAAAAAAATTGAAGATAGCAACTAACTTGAGAATTCCTATGAAATGTCCACAGCACATCTTCATCTGGCCCCAGGCCCTCGCACCCACACCCGCTTTGGCGATCATGCCTTTTCTATGTGTACCCCCCAACTTTGGAACAAACTTCCCCTTGAAATACGCCATTTCCCAACCTTATAAACCTTTAAGAGTAAACTGAAAACTTATCTCTACAATATTTAATGTAATCATATTTTCATTAAATGCTGTGCAAATGTTTGCTTATTATTATTAATATAGGATTGTTCTTAGGAAATTCTTATTAGAATAAGGTATCATGAATACCATTGTTGTTACTTGTAGGTTAACATTACCTTGTATTTTTGTTAAAGCGCTTAGGAACATCGTATGACGTGCTTTATAAATGCAATATATTTGTATTGTTTTTATCATCATTATACAGATAGATATCCTATTATGGTGGTGACTTTTGCCGTCAAGCAACGTTACTGTTGGAGAGATCGGATCCTTAGAGACATCACCAGTGCCGGTATGGCAAAGGGCAGTGTGTTCTTCATTGAGAACTACACAGCTAAAAACAACGAGATGGATTCTGAGAAACACATTGCTCTGCTGGAGATACTAGAGGCATGCATCAAACGAGCTGATGATAATATATCCCTCCGATCGAGAGGAGAAAATGAAAATCCTAACTTGCCCCATTATTAGTAGAACCATGTTTATAACATAGTTTCATGGTAACCGTGGAACTTCCTTATGTTTACCATTGTACCTTGTGGTACTTTTATGGTTGCATAGTTCACATACCATGGTAATCATGGTTCTAACCACGGTTCGGTACCATAGCTATCTGATATAATTATCGTTCAGTACTGTAATTTCATGGAATTAGCACGGTACATGTTTTCAGTTTCTTTTGTTAACAAATAATTCAGATATCCATCTTCGGGAGAAAACAAATTACATAATTTCATAGGCCTAACGTGTTCTTATGGTTTTTTTTTAAATGAAATAAGTACATTTCTTTTTGTCGGGCTATCTGGATTCCAAGCTTGAGTTATCTTGAAAATATAACAAAATATTAAATTAATTCCCTTTAAACATTTGACCGAGCTAACGTTCCACTACTGTTTATAAGTCATATATTGTTGTGACAAATGCCATGACTGGAGGCTTTCCCAAACGCTTTATATATACGCTTAACACACGAACAATCTGTAGTGAGAAAGCACCACCAATAATTTAAATTAATTCTCTGTATTCTTGTATTGCTTTTTTTTAAACGTTACATCATGTTTAGATACGATGCTTTAATTTAACAAAATGGCTGCTGCATTAATATTACTTTATAATACATTTCTAAATTGTTTGTATCCCAGAACCTACATGTAATAACAAAATTGACTTGAGAATGCATATCATTTACTTCATTATCGTGACTCTGCTACATGTACCCATTTACGCATGCTGTTCATACAAATTAATATAAATTTTGGCAACGATGAATGGATGTCATGCCTCAGCGGACTCTATCATAAGTCAAATCCAACCTTAGTATGCAGGCCTTTGGATTCTCTTGCATGTAAACATTATATTGATTAAGACATGCATGTAAGTAACTTGTTACAGACTTGTTTTTCTGCATTCCAGAGTGTTTTGCATAAATTATTGATAGAAAAACAGTGAAAATCAAAAAAATATTATGTAATACGTCACTTTATTATATCATGTTAAACTGTGCCTAATTTGGACCCCTAACTCCACAAAACAATGTGGGCTGATTATAAGAAAAGTCTTTGGAATTGAACCAAATAATGAGCCCCAAATTGAAATCAAATAAGTGTTTAAGTTGAAAAAATATCCTTTATTTAAATCACTTATTCACTATTGGAACTCTGTAAATTTTAATTCCAGCCACAAACCTCTACGTTATAGCTTAAGTTATAGCTAATTCACAGGTTTGATATGACACGATATATGATTAATTTAATGTCTACATATATGGTTCAACTATGGATATTTTCTTTTTCTTAGTAAATCATGTACATGGATATGAATACGACATTTTATTTTGTTATCCACTTGAATATATTATTAACATTATGTTATGTTGTTGTTAATAAATTCAAATTCAAATAACATGCATGTTTGAAAAAGATTGCAAATAGACCATGGGATAAACGTGAACATATTTGGCTATTTTTCCATTTTTGTGGGTCACCTCCTGCAACCACATGAAACACTCAATATAGGTAATGAAAGGTGCTCAAACCAATTATGAATGTAGCCATCTCTCAAAAGTTCACATTATAAAGATAAAAGCGTTCTTTGGTGACTATTTTGTTTACAGCTTACACTACAGCCCCATGTACTGTTTTCTGTATCCTTAGCAATGTTCCTTGCCAAAATGCACTCAGTTATTCAAAAATAATCTTGAATTCAGTATCTAGACTTTTTAATATCCACATGTACGTCAACAAGCTTTCAAGAAGATGTTCTGAGATTTTGAAAAAGCAATCTTTCTTTTGGTTCATGTCAAGAATTGAAAAAAGTAGGATTTTCTCAGGCAATTTATTTTAAGTTTCTCACTTGTCTAAAATAGTCTATGTGTAATCAAAAAAGCTTTCTTTAAGTTATTTTTTATTCATGTGTAACATAAAAATGACATTGTTATGCTGGGAGACCAGATTTATCAAGGGCGAATGTGGTTTTGTCCAACGTTGGTACTGTCAAATGCCAGTGGTGGTCCAGGATTTTCTAGACGGGGGTGGGGGATTTTAATTTTTGTAATCTCTGAGAAGGAAACAGAAAATTGTCGCGTTTTTAAATTTTCCTATATTGTCAGATTACTTGTATGTTCTCTTATGTGCCGGGTATTTGATTTAAAAGAAAAGGGAAATTGTTAGTCAGCAGTATCATTTTGTATTATTTTCCCTCAACAATTCAGTTTAATAGTGTACATCGCAACCAGGTGCAAGCATATTTCCTGGAACCATGCTTAGTGTAAGAGGTGGTCCTATTATCTTTCTTTTTCTTTGTTCATGTGATCTGTTAAAAAAATAGCTTCTCATGAGTGAAGAGGAATTTCCCCCATTCCCCCACATCTAAGTCACTGGTTACAACGATACAAATTTTCATCCTCCAAATCATGCTTCAAAAAAACAACTATGGATTAGCTCTTTATTCGCAGAACAGCAACAACCATTACGAAATATAAAAAACATACATATACATTCCAATAGATATGCAACAACAGTTCAATAATCAATCAACAATGGCATAGCTACAAGCAAAAATGGAAGGGCTCATGCAAATACCCATCCCTTTCCTTACCCTTATTGAAAAGCAAAAACGTTAGAAAATATTTAGAGTGAAAGATAGTACAAGACAGAAAACAGAAGAGGGAAAGGCAACATAGAATGAACTTCATGAACATGATATGACACCCTCCCCTTATACTTTGTTGCTTTGTTCTCTAATAGTTTATCTACACCATAAGACCAGTTCCTATTATCAGCTGGACTCAAGCTATGCCACTGTTGACCCAAGATCACATGCCCACTTATATACATAAATACAAAAACAAACAGAGACGTACATTCCACCATTGCCATTATGGGGTTTCTTCCTAAAGTACATTGAATAATTGAAATAAACATTTTGATGTACATTTAACGATGTACATTTACTTCACGATAGTCCGTGTAATATAAGCAGGTACATTGCATGTCTTTAATCTTGGGTTTTATGACTCCAGTATGAAAATTCTTTACTTGATAAAACTGAGCATTCTAAGTAGCAGAGAAAGAAAAAATTGTGCTTTTTATGATTGATTCACCATAACAAAACAAAAAATCTCTCAATTTCAATACATGTACTTAAATTTCAGAAATGTCAAATCTTCTATCACCGTAAGATGCAATATAAACTACTAAGATAATAAACGGACATACTGAGTTCTTTTATACTACAACTTCTCACATTATCTTTAGTAATGTGAATGATCGATAAGCATTATATCATTGACATCAGTAAGTTCCGAACGCTTCATTTCTTTTTAGAAGTACGAGATAATGACTAAGACAATATATTTTCATCAAGCTTGTATAATTCTTCTGATTGGTACAGGATTGATGTTTTCGTATTATATCCAATCTATACATTCAAATAATGTCATTCAAAAAGATACTTAACAACTTTACTTTACTACTTAAAGTACCATTTACAGTTTATTAAGTGCGAAACCAAAAAAAAAGAGATTGAGAGAGAGAGAGGGAGGGGGGGCAACGTGAACAACAATATAATACATCCCTGCTACACTCCTTCTTCCTAGTGTGTTCATTCTGTAAACTGTATAATAGTTGCAGCTTGTCTTTGATAAAACATTGTTATTTTTCTTTTTCATGTGAAGTCAATTCAAATGGATTGTACAATTGAAAATGATTTGTTATATTATTTTTTTCCATGTGAAGCTAACTGCAATGAATTATGGAATTGTGAAAGGCGTCTTGGCCAAGACATCGCAAGTGTGACATAGAACTATATTCGCTATAGCTATCGAAACCATTCTAATACAAATTTCTATAATATTAGGCTATATTAACTTCCTCCAAATTGCCATATTTGTGTCCCTTTTCAATATCAAATTGTTACCTACTTCATTATCTTCAACCTAATAACATGGTTCACTCATTTTCAACAAGGCAGTCATCGAATTTAAATGTGGTCAATCCTCACACTACTAGCCCTAAATCAATCAGACATAGGGGTCCAGATGTATGGAATACTCTACCTAACGATATTCGAAATATGAAATCACCATCTCCTTTAAAAGAGCAGTCATATATATTATCATTTCACAGATATGAGATATTACTTACATATATATAAATCTACATATTGAAAAATGTTGTAACGATTCAAGCTATATGCTTATGTTTCAGAACCTTTCTGTGTTCATCCTGTAAACTGTATAACAGTTGCAACTTGTCTTTGATAAAACATTGTTATATTCTTTTCCATGTGAAGCTAACTCAAATGAATTTTGAAATTGTGAACATGCATGCATAAATAATTATAGATAAATACATATTAATAGTCGAACTACACATTGAGTTTAGCACAGACATCCCGTCCCACTTTTTCATTTAATGGAAATTGTATCTATGTAGGTACTGGAACGAGTAATTTGAATTCAACTGAAGAAAACAAAAATCCATTTGAGAAAAAAATTCTTAGAGCATATGTTTCGGAACCGAACTCTTCATAAAACATATATACTTACAACTAACCGACGTAGTCTTGACATTTCACTTTCATGTCATTTCAAATTCTCTTGAATTCCTTCAACACCGAGGGGAGACAGTAATAAAGTTTTAATGACGAATTCAAACCAATTTCTTCGGCTGTAAGAGCCCCTCCCCCAAAAATCCACTTGTATAACTTTGCATGCACAAATTAGTTTATATTGAAAAGGAATCCCAATTGGTTACAAAATTTAAAATATTTTTTTTTAAATAAATCGCTATTTTATTATTAAAACTTTTGCATATTTCCAATGTTAACATTTTCCTCTTTAACTGTAATAGAGTCTACAGTCTCGATTAGCAATCGAGACAAAATCCTTTCTTTTTATTATTGCTTTTTGTGAATAAAAATCTCATTACGTACAATTTGTCGAAAAAGACAACATTTTCATTTTTAAACTTATTTTGACAATGGAAGAAATTCCATCATCATATGTCCATGTTATTCTTTCTCAAAAGTGAGAACAATATTGTATCGAAGCATGGAAATCATTTTTTTTAATAAATTTCCTACGAAGCGTTGTTTCGAATACTGAAACCCCAAACATGTACTTAAGTTATGCTCTATCGATTATCAGCCCCAAATCACATCCTATTTTCATATACTTCGAGTTAAAACAAAAATGCATTAGAATTACAAATTGAAGATTATTTGTCACCTGTACCTGGTCTCAATTTTCTATTTGATTTGAATTTCAAAAAAATAAAAAAAATAATATATTGCTGTTATGCAATATTTGATATATCAGTCAAAGTATGATGGTAGTTATGTATTGTTTTAATTAGTGTGTAACTAGTCAAGTCTTTATGAAGGATATGTTTTTAAGCAAGTAACATTTTTATATCTATGCTTTAATTTTTAGTTCATATTATGTCAGTATTCTATACTATGTATTATGTAACGTCGTAATTTGGGTGTTGGTGTCGTTGCTTTCTATTAGGTAGAATAAATATTATTTAGCTCGGCGTTTCTCATCCTTGAAAGAAATACAAAGTTTCGCGTCATCCTAACCCCGAATTCATTACAGAAGATTCATTTGCACCATCCCAGTACCCGTCAAGTACCATGTACACTCATACGGACACAATTGTTTATAAACAAAATATTGAAAAAACGCGGCCGAGCGAAGCGAGCGAGGCAAAAGGAATGAAATTTATAGGATGGTTAAAACAAAATTGTAATAATAATATACTAGCTAACATTTCTTTTAAATCAAACATATGTATACTTGCACCTCGCTGCCGAAAATATGAATACAAACAAATCATATTAGGTTACCTCGATACACGAATATGAGGACATTCTGAAATCTTGCTGCTCAGAATCATTTTGATTTCAAGTGTTTCGAGTATTAGGCGTGTTAAAAATTTACAACATTATATTTCTTTTAAATCCTATTTTCTTATAAATGTATTGTTATTATGTATGCATAATTATATGTAGGAGGATTCTATGCTGTTAGATGTAATACAACATAAATAAGAACTTTTCATTCCCATTCTCTCAATTGTTATTTCTGCTTGTATTCATCTATTTTTCGCTTAAGTCTTCTATTTTATTTGTGCACCAGAATTACAGTGCACTTTTTTCATTGAATACTGTACTGTTCACATTCATGAATATCAACGTCCCGCTAGCTAAGCAGGGGGATACAGGTCACAAGAGAGAGAGAGAGAGAGAGAGAGAGAGAGAGAGGGGGGGAAGAGATAAGGGGAAAAGTGTGAGAGAGTGAGAGAACAAGAGAGAGAGAGAAAGAAGAACTGAAAGAAAGAGAAAGAAAGTAGAAAAAAGAAAAAAGGAGTGAACAAAAGAATGAACAAAAGAGAGAGAAAGAAAGAGAGAGCGAGAACAATATAAAATAAGGGAACAGGGATGAGAGATGTGAAGAATAAAAGGAGAGGGTGGATGTAGGAAAAAGGGGTGGGATCTCGAAAGACAGAGAGAGTATTCAAATACTGAGTCTAATGTTGATGATTATTAAAAGAGGAAGAAGAAGAAGAAAAAAGAAGAAGCAGAATATGGCATTAGTGTGTCGACATTTTGAAGGCCGATCTATAACAACACCTGGCAACTAGTAAGTGGTATTGGGGTTTCAATATGTTTGCATACACGTCTAACAGGTTAACAGGCTACATAATCTTCATTTTAATTACTTTCTCTCTATCACTTTTGACTGTATATATAACGCTGGGTCATCTAGCTTGTTCATGGAGTAAAATCTATTTAATGTCATGTCCGATTATACTATGAAGCGAGTCACCCTATCATTAATGGTCCTTGTATAGGTAACAGTCTGTACTTGTTTGTAACTGTATAATCATTGTCTTCCATACTTCACTAGATGTTTCTCTTTCAATTTATCCTCTTCCTCTGCCTCTTCAAATTTCCCTGCCTACCCTTCTCTTTCTTTCTCTATCTTTTTCATAGCTGTCCCTTTCCCTTTGCCTCTGCCTTTGTCTCCTTCTGTTTCTCATATATTGATTTTTCTTTCTATCAGCAGGGCCTTTGCTAACAGGCGAAGGTCCTTCCACTTGCAGACTTGTACTTATTTATAGCCGTCACAAGTCAACAAGCCTCACTATTTTGGGGACTTTATACCCATTTAATGTAGTCATTTATTGCTTTTACGGTTCATGGTATCATAAAATAATTCTGCTTTCGTGGTAAATTATATTTTAAAGACTTGTTCATGTGTATAATCTTGTCAATATGCTTATGAAACGAAGATATGTATCATGCAATGTTATGTTTGCTTTTAAGTGGAATAAACTGAACTAAAGTGAACTGAACTGTATAATTTCAAGTCATAATACTCTTAAATCATTATGGATTGGAAATGCATATATCAATTTACATTACGCGACATTATAAATGATTGTAAAACGGTTGGAGGAAGAGAAAATTAAATTATAAAATCACGTATTAAAACATGAATGCCTATTATTATTAGTCAACTATCTGGCATCATAGTAACACAGTTCCTCTCTGCACATTTAGGTATTCAGGGGAACAACAGGAGCTCAACCATGATTGCCATGAAGGGTGGAGGGGGAATGAAAGCCTCCCACCCCCCCCCCCCCGAAAAAAAAACCTAGATGATTAGTTTCCTTACCTAGTCTGGTAGCATCTTACCTCTGTTCCAGGTATTCAAGATATACAGGGTGAGTCAGAAAAAAATGTCCCACTTTTTAAAAGTTGTATTGTTTGAAGTATTAATATTTAATCATGGGTTTCATGATATGTCTTGATAGAGTTATCCTCCC
>JARBES010021106.1:0-11685 GCA_030265145.1 Strongylocentrotus pallidus | reverse complement strand
ATGGATCCTGTTGAGGACAAGTCTTTCTAGAATTAATAGTTAATTTAAGAGCTAAATGAGCAAGCTATCGTAAGTCAAAGTATATATATATATATATATATATATAAGTTTTTGCTATTTTTGTTTTACAATAACAGGTAGGGTCTAGTGAAATATTGCAGTCAAAGTGGAAATACGAAGACGCGTAAAGAGTGGAAAAAAGCTGGTAGCATTCCATTCATGTCGGTCTGGCCAAACCGACCCATTCCATGCCCTCAGCCCCTCATAACCAATACGACGTACTTCAGTCTCTGTATAGAGGTGGTCAGTGGAGCCAGACTCAGTCTCAACGGAACAGCCGTCGATATCAGAGACTGAAGCTTTCAGTCTAACTCAGGGTATGTTACTTGTTGTTCGATCTTTGTCTTTCTGGTGTCGGTCTTGTTGGTGTAAGTGGAGGATGATGGGTATCTTTCATGTTATATTGTCTGTTTGTTCTCACTATTGGTTCAAAACACATCATGGAAGTGGTGGTGTCGTGGCATAGCGCTATATAAGAACTAGCTATTATTATTATTATTATTATTATAAACTTCACTTACAATGCAGGGGTAGAGGGTTCGAATCCCAGGACGGCACTAACATCCTTGGGCAAAAGATTAATCCACATTTGCCACTCTCCTGTAGACTTCAGGGGTAATAACAATTACAGGGCCGTCAGGAAGAACAGCTGATACTTATCATTTTATTATCAACATACACGTATATCATAAAACCTTACCTTTTCTTTTTTCTCTTTTGCATCTCCTTTCACACTTTCTCGGTGCGTTCCAACGATGAATATTGGTGGAGATTTCTGGGCGGTTTTAGACATATTCTTATTGAGGACTGAAGAGGGCGCCACAGCATGGGCGAAGATGGAACACAACCAGAAATTGATGAACTCTAGACATGTCAGTTCTGATTTGGCACCTCCTTTAGCCTTTGGTTCAATTGTAATTAAGTATGTATGATAAGGCCAATGATAAAAAATACACTGATTCACCCTGCTTTGTAGCAATTCTAACAGGAATCAACTCCTGACATCTAACATAATTTCTTTTAAAAATTTTATTTGATTAATTTTTGTATTTATCATCAATGTCTTCCCAAAAAACAAATCTATTACAGCATGATAATTTAATCATATGATTAATACATTATCACAATTACTAATATGGTAATATTACCATAACAAAATCATTACGAAGGATTGCAACATAAACTTGTGACAATCCTTTATAACACTTTAAAATTACTGTATATATATACACACAAAAAAGAGATATTGATAATAAAAAGCTTTCTGCTTTACTAACAGAAAAGGAAATCATTAAAGGATGGGGTGAAATGAGATTCATGAGAAGATAACATAAAGAGATGGTAAATTAATCATCAAGAGAAATAGCAGTACTCATTGATTTTTAATCAGTAAATCATTACTAGCTATCATAATTAAAAACTATTTTTCTCAAAAGTTGTTCGCTTTAATGACATGACCAAGTGTCGAAGTAATTGGCAAGATGACTTTGTAGGCCAACATGTTTTTTTCGAGCAGAGATGGACTTTCAAAGAGAGGATCATTTCAGCAATTTAATCTAACACCATGTACTAAAAAGAAAAACAAAGCCTAATATATCACTGATTTAATTTTACCAACAATTTACGCATGTATTAATTCAGAAGGAAACAGGTTGTTGAACCTTTATTTAAAAAGGGTCGAAATGAACATGAGCTATTATATTATCAATACTATAAGAAAACATTTTACGCTAGTACAAGGAATTATGAAAATATGTAAACGTTACAAATTGAGATTTGGTATATAACTAGTGTTTGACAAAGACTACACAACACTTTCTAGCATTTATCCATCTCCCATGCAAAGGAGAATTTTTTTTTTACCAAGCAGTTTCTGAAGATTTTACTTATGGGTTTGTAGAAAAGGGGGATCAGCCTAGATAGGTCAATGGTCTTTTCTGGTCCCTCACATCCCTACTCTACCCATTAATTGTTTTTAGTGTTACTGTTGTTGTATTTGTTTATATCTCATTACATATTTTATATTATTGTATTTGAATGTTATATTGTTGTACATTTGTATTGGATGTGAAATAAACTAAACTTGAACTTGAACGGTATAAAATTAAATAAAGAAATACCATTTCATAATACTCGTCTCTGGATTCAGGGGGAACGACAGAATCCAAACTTCTACTGAGATCAAAGACAATCACATAAATGGCTCGCCACGTCAGAAACACCTACAATAAAAGGGATTAATAATGATCCATAAATATTTAATAACTACCATGCTATGTTGTTTCTACTAAAATGCTCTATTATTTCTATAATACTAAGGGACATTGTGCACTGTTTATATACGAATAGAAACTAAATAATTCATACCCCTTGTAAATGTGATGTTTATAGTGCTTTTCGTAACTGCTTAATGCAAGGTGGACTGGTTCAATTACTGCCTTTGTAAAATGCTTTTAGATGTAAGCTTAAATATGTCACATTTTCAAGAAGAATAAACCTGGATAAATGTTCATATCAAAAGTACATGAATCCATGTGCCCTGATGTATTTATGGAAGACTGTAGTCAATACAATTGATTACATTGTTTTAAATTCCAGAATCTAACAACACTTTTCACATTTGCTTTCATGACACCACGGTATAATTTACAAGGAATCCAATGTTCTTAAAATGTTCTTTCACCTGATGGGTTGTGTAGTAAATGTCTTGTCCTGCAAAGTCCCATATACTTAGTGAGACTCCTTCTCCGCTATCACGATGAATCCGTTCTGTTCCTATCTCCTGAGGAATGAAGAAAATTAATACACATCTATATGAACAACTATCAAAAAATCAAAATGTTATCAAAAATATTGGGAACATCAGTACTATTCCTGAAGACAATCGCAAAACCACTTTGTCCAAACTTGTATCATGAAGAAATCTTCTATGTCACATGCCGTAGCATTATTTTTAGCAGGGTATGCGTAAAAACATCCAGTAAGCAAAAAACCATTTTGTATCCTATATAATTATATATATATATATTTTCACTCCAGTGCAGCTAACAAGAATGTATGAAGTCCAACATGTCTCTGAAGGAGCAGCAAGTAACAGAAAGGAGTTATGTTTCATTTATACAAGATGTTTTCTTTCTCATGGAAACCTGTTCCAATAAAGGAAACAAGGAAACTTTTCTTTGTTTTTTCCCTTGATAGATCTTTCTCACTCTCATGTGCCTGAGGATCTAGCATACATTTTCACACCCACTCCTGATACAAAACAAGTTTGAAATCAGCTGGTCTGTTTATATGTATGTTTATTTGTATTTATAAATACTGTTACTTTCCATCTCTTCATCTTTCTGGGTCTAATGGATTATCTTCAGTTATACACTCCTGTGGTAGCACACCATGATACCATTAACTGTCACAGATTAGTATACCCCTGATCAGAGGTGGATATATCTGTTTATGCTGGCAGTCACAGCTCAGTAGAAACATTTCTGTTAACATTAACGTTTAAGGTCATGTTACACAACACTTACTTTCGAGACAGTCATATAGTAAACCTGAACAATTCTGTTAGCTACGCAAAAATATGGTTCATTGCACTTTTGAAGAAACAGACTCATTACATCCTGCTTAAAGTTATTATGCTTTGGTAACACGCAGATAGATTATGCATGCAAGGATATAGATCCTATAAAAACACGGGACAAAAAAGTGGAAGATTCTAGGATAAAATCAAGGCATTGTAGAAGATCGTGTACATTTTAACCCACATCAAGATACAAGGTTCAAAATTGTATTCTACCTTAAGATGAACCTGTTCCTTAAGCATTTTCTCCACCAGACTTGCTATTTGATTTGGCATATTGTCATTGTCCTCTTTAGCCTTGGGCTTCTCCACACTATCCAAGACAAACTCTGCAGTAATAAAGGAGAAATACATGTGTTTGTAGGATATATACATTCATAATTAATCTACATCTGCCACTCTCCCTTCAGGTTTTAAATGGAAACCAAAAAGGATGCGAACGTTAATGTCGTTGGATTGGCATGTGTGCGTTTGTAAAATGTTCAAAATACTTCCAAGAGGAGTTGTGCGTGTGCACTATCATTCTACCACCTAAATAAGGCTTTCAAATGTGAATACTTTTATCATATTCATTATTATGAGAATATTTCATGTAACTGACAATTAATATATCAGAATTGATTACAGTTTGAATTCATCATTGGATAATCACTTACAATGCAGGGGTAGAGGGTTCGAATCCCAGCACGACACTAACATCCTTTGGCCAGAGATTAATCCACATTTGCCACTCACCACCTTGTTATCAACTTGAATTGATACTTTATATCTTTTGGACGATGCATTAAGGATTGATCGAGGGTTAAGAAAACAAACAGACAAAACAAAAAACTAAATATAGCAAATACTAAAACAAACAAGTACACTAACCTGCTTCTACAGGATTCAGGCCTCTGGCGAGAGTAGTATCGCTGTGTGGTTCCAAACTTTCTTGGTCCTGTATACAAAAAAAAACAGTATTAAGATTGTCATCGATCAACTTGTACCAAACCGCATCATAATTTTTAAAAGTAGTAGATAAGGTTATCCCACTGTTTATTCGTTTACACTGTCATTCTTTACTAGTCTAGAGTAATATCTTGTGTCATCAAATGACTAAGATCATTGGATTACAGATGCAAAACAGCTAATACATGTACTGGGGTGTATAAATAATTGAATGGCTAATACTGAGTTAAATGTAAACTTGTGTTACAGTAATGAAATTGAAGTTCACAAACATACATAGACATAAAACATAAACATAGCCTAATAGTCCACTCCAAATTTTATTAAACCGCAACGGAAATTCTTTTTGCCCCATTGATCGTGAGCCCGGCAGCCACTGAGCAGCGCCAGATCGACGTTGCTCTATCCCTTATTGTTGAACGCCAAACAAGGTAGCAACAACTCCCATCTGTTAATGTATTTTGGTATGACGCGGCCGGGGTTCGAACCCACGACCTCCCGGTTGTGAGGCGGACGCTCTATTAACTGAGCCAACACTAAGAGCATGATGGTATAGAATCCGCTTTCCAAAACAGCTTACATATTTTGTGGCTGTTAGACTTGTGTATCAACATTTAATATCATAAATGAAATGCATGTGGAAAGGAAACAGTAACCCCGACATACTGTAGTGCAATGTTTTTAACCTCTCTCTAGTCGCGGCACCCTTTTTGAAAATAAAAAGTTTCGTGTAGCCCTAATTCCCGAATTACTTACAAAAGATTCACTTTCCATCTCTCCGGTACACATCAAGTGCATGTACACACCTATGGACATTACGGACACATTTCGTTTTGTAAAATAAGGGAGCGATCGAAGCGAATGAGCAAAAGCAAAGACATTTTTAGAGTGGTAAAGTTGTTATTTTGTAAACAAAAAACACCAGCTAAGAAATGGTATCATATATGCAGGAACCTCGCTGCCCAAACCATGAATCAAAACTCATATATTTGGTCACCTCGATGCACGAATATAATGAGGATATTTCGATATAAAAATGTAAGATATATTCAAGCACCTCGCTGTCAAAAGAGACTATGTAGCTATTCAGGAACTTCACTGCCTAATCCTACTGTTTCTAAATCTTGCGAGAGACTAAAGTGAGTGTGGGGAAAAAGACTCGTAATTGTCTTTACAACGTTATTTCTTCAAGAAAATACATTAGGGTTTCTAATATTTTGTTCTTCACGAAATTGATGTTTATTTCATAATGGATCAACAACAACAAATATTGAATTAATTTCTCTCACGGCACCCCAGGGCCAGTGCCCCGGTATCCCACTTGAAACAACTCTGCTGTAATGCATTTTAATCTGAGACAGCTTATATAATTATCATTTTGTGCTTACTACTTAGGCATATTGAGCAGCTTTCCAATTCATTGAGCAAGTTTCTGAGGTTATTCATTTTTTTTCTTTTTCTGGCAGAATTTAACATCTTCTTCATAATCATAACCCACGTCTACATTTACTTTCATAGAAATTTTAATTTGGATTACTAAATACGATAGCCATTTCATTCTTTTTCACTGGTTTTTCCTTAATTTCAGAAATACAATATCTGCATGAAGATGATTATTACCTGTGTTGGGGTCATGGTAAGCCTCTTTTCTTTTGTATCCACACGACCTTTTATATATTCATCTTCTGCGAAAGTAAATCATCAAAAACCATATTATACAATGGTATCTTATATTACATTGTTATATAAGATTGTATGACTTCAGAGTGATGTAATTGATATGATTTTAATGAACAATAAGATGTGCAATCCTGCCTTTGTAGAAGGTTATGCATTACCAGATTTATTTGTGCTAATACACATCTTGACTAAAATATAGTTTTCTTTCAGACGTTTGGCTGAAAAAAGATAATTTTTGGTGAATTCTAACAACATCCTTTCCATAATTAGAATAACAAAGTCTGAAGGAAAAAACAAAATATAATTGTACAGGAAATTAGAAAGTAGTTCAAAATACTAAGCAGTCTATTAACCAATTCGCTAATGTGACATTTACTGAGCAGTAACAAAACTTCTTTTATCCACATTACGACTGCAAGAACTATAATGATATGTCAGGAACGTGTCAGACAGTAATTATAATCATGATGATAACAAAATAATAATAATAATAATCGCGATTATGATATCAATGAACATAAAATAAACATAAACAGAAATGAAGTTAACAACATGAATGTCATCATTTGTCATCAATTTGTGTTAAACTATATATCTTATGAACAATGAATAAAGGATTGATCTAGAATTAGGAAAACGAACAAACAAAACTGACAAACACCGCAAATAAACAACGCAAAGAAGGTAAACCTAACAAAAAACAAAACAAATATATTCACGAACCTGCTTCTACAGGATTCAGGCCTCTGGCGAGAGTAGTATCGCTGTGTGGTTCCAAACTTTCTTGATCCTGTACACAAAATAAACCAGTATAAAGATTCTCATCGAGCAGCTTGCAATGGCCGCATCACAATTAGCAACCAGTTCTACTATTTTAAGTGGTTGATGAGATGATCCTTCTCTTTTTTCGTTTATACTGTCATTCTAGGCTGGTCAAGAGCAATTTATTGTGTCGTTGCATGATTTACTACGTACTTGACATTCCAGATGCAAACAGCTAATGCAAGTATTAGGGTTTATGAATACTTGAATGAGTTAAATATAAACTTGTGTTGCACTAATAAAATAATGAAAATATAGTATCATGTATGAAATACACATGTAAAGGAAACAGCGACGTCGATATACTGTAGTGCAATGTAACATAAGACAACCCATATAAGTATTGTTCTTTACTTATGGTCAAATATATTGCTATCAAATTCATTGAGCAAGATTTCCGATATCATTTAATTGTTTGAATGATCGTCATGAATTTTAAAAAAAAATTCTGGCCGAACTTCACTTCATCATAATCATAACTCACTTCTACATTTCCCTTTTTTTTTTTTTAATAGAGATTTTTATTTGGATTGACAAGTACGATAGTCATTTCATTCTCTCTTACTGGTTTACTTCAAATGCATAAAACAATACCTGTATAGAGATAAAACTTACCTGTGGTGGGGTCACGATCAGCCTCTTTGCTATTTCATCCGCAAGAGCTTTACTATATTCATCCTCTTTGAAAATAGATCATCATATATTATTTATTACATTGTATATGATTGTATGACTCCAGAAATAAATGAACAATTTGACGTGCAATCCTGCTTTCATAGCACGCTAAATAATTACCAGATAGCTAGAAATATGCAAGATGTTATGCGACTCCTCCACATTTGAGACCGAAAAGGATACGTTTTGGTGACTTGTAACAACGTGCTATCCATAATAAAAATAAACGCTCTGAAGGGAAAAGAAGCTCGTGAAAGAAATTGATTTAAAAAAAAAAATGATTGTACTGTTTTAAGATGCTTTGCAGCCTATTAATCAGTTCGATAATTTGACATTTACATAGCAGTACAAAAACAGTGACATTGCCATGATATCATAATGACAAATCAGTTCACTTCTTATATCTATATAATTATTACCACTGCAAGTACTATATCTTTGTGACTTTGTGACAGTATTAATGATTATAATAATAATGATGACAATAATAATAATAATAACATTAACAATAATAATAACAACAACAACAACAATCCAAATAATAATGATATTGATAACAATAATAACAATGATGATGATAATAATAAGAAAATGACAATAATAATGAGAAGAAGAAACAATAGGAATAAATAACAATTATAAACCACAGCCACTATCTGCTTATAAATTGTAACATTAAGATATTAAAATGAAAAGATAGGCTTATAGTTTTGATTTAAAGGTGTTTACTGTCCTCATTTGACACCATCAGTTTGATGTCAGAATTACAGATATACTTAGGCCTATGCAGATTATAAAACAAAAATTGTTAAAGTAAAGTCAAAATCTTTTTTAAAGTTCTACTTACCTTTTATATCTTCTTTCCCATGTCCTTTCCTGTGAATTGACCACATTTTCTCGCCAGCCTTTGCAACCTCAATGCAAATTTCGAATACATTTGTTGTGTCTACACCGTCCGTTATTGCTTCTTTTTGTTCAAAGCTGAAGCAAATAATAAAATGATAATAATTATACTATTAACAATATTAATAAATATGATAATAATAGATTTAAAAAATATATATAACATAATTATTAGTAATCATGATATATACGCACTAAGATTCCAAAGCACACAAACAATCTCTACGCAAAAAGTTCAACAAGCTGAATTTGTCAAAATCAGACAAATCCGAGCACAATTAAATCCGATAAATTCATGATGAATTATAAATGTTTCAAAGTTAATCTATGCAAATCTAAAATTGTTGAATAATTTGAATTCAATTGTACAATGATTTGTGACGTCGTTGGGGATGAAGAGCTCTCCCATATATTGCCACATAAAACAAATCATGAATTTCATTTCTATCCAGGGCACCTTGTCCCATGGGGTTGTACTTCAAGTAAAGAAGAAAGAAAGAGAGAGAGAGAGGTAGAGATCATTATGCAGTATACATATACATCTATACTATTCTGATCCTTTTCAAGTATGTGCTTTATTTCTATAACTTTGATATAAATGTATTTCGTCTGTATCGAGCAACAATTACCATCTACATTGGATACAATTTTACCAATGTTTTTTTTTACTGTTAATAGATCCTGGCATATTTAATATTTTTTTATTATGTGTATTCTCGGATTATTGTCGTCTAACATGTTGTCTAATAAGCCATTATTTAATTGAATCAAATTTCATATTGGCAAATAATATCACATTTATTTTGTACCACAATGGTGAAGTTGCCGTACACGACACCACACGACATTACGACTTTCAAAACAATGATTACCGGATTTCCTTCAAAGCAACTTGCCGTAAAATTGGATAGCCCATTGAATCATAAACATCACATCACGATTATAAACATGGTATACAGATCAGAGTGATCACACTATAGTAGACATAATTTGGACGTTAACACATTTTATCACAAACGACCACAATGTATAATACATGTACATTTTCACTGATTAAAAATGATTCTATAACCAACAAAAGAGAAAATATGAGATAAATGCGATTAAATGCGATTAAAAAAGGAAGAGGAAAAAGGGAACTATATTCATTACCGCGAAGTCAGAATAAACAAGATAAAAATCATCTTACTACCTGGCCCTTTATAATGCTGTACAAAGATTTCATGTATCCAAACAGAAAATGTTAAGTCAGCATGACTGGTAATAAAGTTGTCTGTTTTGTTTTCAAGTGAATGGAAGAAATACACAATACAGAGGCAGATACTCAAGGAACAATACAGACAGAGAGAGAGAGAGAATTTTGTTTAAAGAGATAAAGCGGTAATAAAGAGATTACCTTTGTCCTGTAAGAGTTTTCATTAGACTTGTCTTTCCAACACGTTCTTGACCAACAAGCATCAGGCGAGTTCGGAATACTTTCTTCGTGCCAGCTTGAGCTGCTTCGGCATACGCTCGCCGTGCTCTCGGCCCCCGAGCGAGGATCTCAGGCGGTGCCGAAAGAACACCGAAGGGAATATCATCCCGATCTATCCCCGAGTCAGGTTTGAGATTTGTCAGTTGGTCATCGTTTCCCTCATTATTATCAGTTTCATCTTTAATAATGAAGATCAAGAATAACACAAAAATACGTCATAATAAAGGCACAAAAGTATTTTTAATTGAAATTATTACATTTGTAGCACGAAATCCAGCTAGCAGCTACCCTTAAAGATGGGCGGTGAGCTGTGCCGAGCATGTGCAGTAGAAGCAGACTACATATCCATGGCAGTTAAACCTTGGCTTAACTTTAAACCTGGGTTTAAGTTTAGACTAGACCTGTTTAACTAAACCTGGCTTTCAGAAACTGAAATAAAACTTAGACCTAAAGTCTGGTTTAGCTAACCCGGGTTTACCTTTACCAGACTTAAGAATACGGTCCAATAAAATTGGACAAATTTATATTAGACCAAATGTCAATATAGCATTTATTTTGATAACAATTCGGTCAGTTATAGGATCAGGAAATTTTGCTGAATATTTTTCTACAATCTGGGTATTCAAAGGCGGGGTAAAAAGTAGATCCGTTAAAATATTAAGGACAACATTACATCGTTTACATTTATATGGGGATATTTTAACTACTACCTTTTGAAAAAGGTAAAGGACGAAATAAAATGACAACTCTGTCCCTATTCAAAACAAAGCTTTTTGAAATGATATAGCCGCCCATGATCACTGTTAAATGCGAACCATACCTTCGGGAGATGCTCCTTTCCTCTGTGCTTGTTCACTCTTTAGAAACCGAACTACATCAAGATGGCCTTTGGCTGATGCAACAAGAAGTGGTGTCTCGCCAGCATTATTAGCAGCCTCGAGCTGTGCTCCTTGACCAACGAGGTATCGAACTACACCAAGATGACCATTGCGTGTTGCATAGTAAAGAGGTGTCTGACCATCATTATTGCCCCTCTCAACGTGTGCTCCGCGACTAACGAGGAACTGAACTACATCAAGATGACCAGTGATTGATGCATAGTGAAGGGGTGTCTGACCATCATTTTCACCCTTGTTAACCTCTGCTCCTTGACTAATGAGGTACTTAACGACATCAAGATGACCATTGCTTGATGCATTGTGAAGAGCCGTCACACCCTTTTCATTAGGCTGATCGATCTGGGCTCCTTGACTAATGAGGTACCTAACTACATCAAGATGACCACTGATTGATGCATAGTGAAGGGGTGTCTGACCATCATTTTCACCCTTGTTAACCTCTGCTCCTTGACTAATGAGGTACTTTACTACATCAAGATGACCATTGCTTGATGCAGAGTGAAGAGGTATCAGACCATTATTTTCACCCTTGTTAACCTCTGCTCCTTGACTAATGAGGTACTTTACTACATCAAGATGACCATTGCTTGATGCAGAGTGAAGAGGTATCAGACCATTATTTTCACCCTTGTTAACCTCTGCTC
>JARBES010021001.1:0-11691 GCA_030265145.1 Strongylocentrotus pallidus | reverse complement strand
CGCCACTGGGTTATGCACCTTACGGAATACAGCATCATCACATGATCACATTCTAGGTCAGTGACCCGGCCGAGAATATTTAAAAACCTGTGCAAACAATTTTAAATAAAGGACAAAAATAGGGAATTTGAGCTACGCAACCATTATTCTCGCTTTCCCTGTCGCATTTTTGCAAAGGTTCCCGCCAGGAATCGACCCCGGTGATGGGGCTAGGATGCAAATACCTTAACCACAACATCACGAAGACGGCCCATATAATTATATTTATTTATTTTGAACATATTAACAGAAACAAATTTTCTTTCTGTCACCCATACGACACGAAAACGAGGATCGAACCAAAAACATCATGAAAGCGAAATAAATTATCACCACCATTACCTCAGCGACACTGATTTTTGGTAGATCGCTGTCTTTTCTAATTTCACAATTGTAGAACGGTCTGGAAGAATTATCGGCATTATAGGAAGTGGTCAGGGGAGTGGTTGGCACATTTGTGGTAGTTGGACACGGGTCTCCTGGGTTATGTACCTCGCTTTGGGATAAGGGGTCCCATACAAAGTCATTGCAATCACATCTTTCTTTGTGTTCTATCAGCTGGGAAGAGCAACAGTATACATGGTGGCGATTATGTCGTACCAGAATGCCCTGTTTCAAAGTTGTATCGTTTTCAGAGGGTGCACCTAAAAGGGGTACTTCCATTCCCCCTTGGTAGCATTGAATCTGCCCGAACATACTCCCAACTGCCGCTTTACAATGGAGCTCTTCCCATTGCCCTGCAAAATAATGGCTACCACCAAAACTACAGTGTGCCACGCCCGGGAGAAACTCAACATGTAGACCAATCCTTTTGATGTAGTTTCCGTCGTATATAAGGAGAATGTAATCTCCTTCATCAGTTCTCTTTACTGGATCTATACTTAATTGAAGGGAACAACGATCTTCTTCTTCTTCAGTCGTAGCCTCAACTTTGAATCTTTCGGACTGATCAGGATTCAGTTCGAGAAAATCTGGGTTTGCTGAATCATAAAATGGAAGTCTGTTTTCATACTGCAATGTGATCTTTGTACTGCTACACGGATAAGGGAAATCAAGCTGAACTGACCCTCCCTCTTTGGCATTTATAGTTGAATCACATCTAGTTGATGTTATTAAAGAAACAAAGATGATGAAAGCACTGGGCACGAAAGCTTCTTTAAAACAACACATGTTGTCCTATGTCAACACTAGATGAGAAAAGATCAGCATGCAATGGTGCCTGGAAAATGGTATTTTACTATTAACAGAATATATACGTTGGCCAATTATAGAACGAGATGGTCAATAATAAAACAAGTGGTCCGAGAAACCCTCACAGGAAGTCCTTGGCAGTCAGGTGGTCCGGTGATGATGATGATAATCAGGATAATCTTCAGGAGTTCCTCTTCTTTCTCTTCAACTACATAGCATATATGAGGATCTGTAAATTATCTTTACTTCTGTTACATATGACAAATAAGCGGCCCGTTTATCAGTTTTATAGCCTAAAGGTTATACTTTCCAAAGTGGTTTGGGAATGATTCCATGAAAGCATTCCACTTCTGATTTCTTTTTTCTTCCAAGCAAAGTGTACTTGTCTTGTTGGATAAGCACAAAGTACTCGTCTTTGAATGAAGTGATGATGGCGTTAGGCTATAGGATAATCTCCCCGAAAACGTAGATATAAGCAGAACGTATATCTTACCAGCACTGATCATTTGCAGCCATTTAGTTGGGAATCTGAAAAGATAATGTAGGTGTACAATTTTTACCATAATTGCTATATTGAGACCAATGGAGATTATGGATTGTTAAGCCATTTTGAAACTCGAAGCGTCAATATACCGATTCACTAAAAAAAATGGGGGAAGATGAGCAAGATGATAATCATATTACAAAATTTGGAAAAGATTGGGGCGTATTTGACCTTCTAATAACAAAAAACATGGTACAGTGTTAACTCGTATTGGTGAAAAACGTAAGATAGAACACAGAAATTGATATCAACGGATAACAGTAGATTACTAATACAATTTAGATTTGGAAAATTTCCTCATTCTTACCCGATTCACTCGTTCAATGTACGTCTCAAAAGTAAAACAATGATGTTTGGTTGAATTTGGAAGAAGTGACGAAATTGACCTTTCCTAACAAAACTTTGCTTGATATAGATATAGATATAATAATATTCCTTCCTGAACGGCCTAGATTACGCCCACTACCTATCTAATGAGCCAATCAAATGAAACCATCTGCCGTCCGTTTCTCATAAATGTGATGATTCAGCGTGTTTCTGAGTTTCTGTCGTCTACCAGCTTTGAACCGTCACTTGTATATACTTGAAAGATCATATTTAAATTGCAACGTTCGTGCATGATCGTTACCTGTAATAAAATCATAAAAGTGATAGCCTGAGTGTGTGCTTCGATCAACAAAAAGTGTATTTAAAGATATTGTCACGTCTGCCACTCATCCAAGGGATATATTAAAAGTACTTTGCGTGTCTCTAGGTTAAAGGTGAATGTTATTATGATGTAAATAAACTATTTCTTATCATATTGTCTTGTTTTGTAAAGGGTTTTATTTTTTGCCTTTATTAACAGTTAGGCAAAGCAATAAATAATCAAAGTCTAATTGTTTGTGACCTCTTTCCAAGCTTTCCAGCAAGCTAGACTCTTCGTGAGCGGGTTTATTGAAATTAAAGCCATAAAATCACAGGTGTAAATAAAAAATACGCTGCCTGGCATCCTAATTTCAAGATTACGCCATCTTCGGCTGGCAGCATAAAAGTAAGGTAAGTACGTATTGCGTTGGTGTAGTGGATCGAGATCAGAATTAAATTCTTGCTTGTTACTGTCTAATGCCCTCTTTACAAGAGTCAACCTTCTGTATTAAACGATTTTATTTCGATATTTTGATGGCGGGGAGAGGGGAAGGGTAAATACCTTGTTCTCGACAAATAAATACTGCTCATTTACATAACAAGTCAGGCAATAAACAACATTACACATATATTGTCTCGGTAGCTAGATCTTAATGACAACCAAGACTAATTAAAAACAAATTAAGTATAATGAGGTAAATGATAATATAGAATTTTCGAGAGGAGTTCAGGGGCTTTTGCTGGACACTTCTTTACTATGCTTTTGTAGCACAACCATACAGCAAAAATTAAAGCAAAACAAATGTGAGAAAACATACAAGTGAAGAACATGAAGAAAATTCGCATTCTCTCCCCCTAGATATGATCAGCTTGTGGTAACATTCTACATCTGTTCGGCAGTTTTTAAATATTATAAATAGCCAATGAACCATTGTATATACTTGAAAGATCATATTTAAGTTTCAAAGTTCTTGCATGATTGCTACCTGTAATAAAATCATAAAATTGATAGCCTTTCTGCTGCAATCAACAAACAGTGTATTTAAAGATATTGTCACGTCTGCCACGTCAAACATTCGAGGGAATCCTAATGATTTTACACGATTTAATTGAGTCTGGGAGTGCATACCGTAGGTCTGGACCATGATGTATTATTGATTTATGCGGGATCAATAATTTATGATATATCAAATGAAAGTTCAATGAATTCCGAGAAGGGTTAGAATGGATAGTGTTATTTGATACAAGATAATTGTTAATGGATCATGAAACAGGTTATTTATGTACTTAAACATAAAGATAAAATCTGTTTTTGCGTTTATATAAAAGATGGCCATGTGTTATTTAATAAAAAAATGAGTCTGCATGGGATAAATCATGGGAGCCAGCACATATGCGAAGTATTTTTTTGTTGTTGTTGTTGCAATGAATAAATAGGGTTAATTTTTGTCTTTGCACTTGAATCCCACACCAAGTTTCACCATAAAAAATATGGGAAGATGAGCAAGATGATAATCGTAGTACAAAATTTGGAAAAGATTGGGGCGTATGTGACGTACTAATAACTGGATCGGTCATATAGCTATCATCCCACGGAAGGTAACTTTGAAACATTGAACTCAACATCGCTTTAAACAATGGATATGTCATAACATTTAAGAGTCGTACTCTATTGGAATGTATCATTTCATGTAACGACGCATATTTCATCCGTTATGACCGGCTATATTATATTCATCTTGGTGGAAACTGAGTAATAACTTGTTATTCTTGTATTGCTATATTATCACACATTGTTGATAGTATAGGCCTTATATATTCTTTCGATCCTGAACTTGAATATGCGTTTCTGATTGAAATACGATATACCAAACAAACTTATATTCAGTAAATCAAACATTTGTTATTATATTGCCATCATATTTTCAAAATGGCGAATAGAACAAGATATTGAAGGAAGGGGAAAAATAGTGGCGAAATAATATTTTCGCTTTGAGCAAAAATTTGATAAGATGAAAGACAATTATGAGTAGACCATGTACAGTTACATCCTTTTGGTTCTTTGAACAGGTATATATTGGTTGTTGGTGTCCTTGGTTGTTTGTACATTGTGTGTTTTTATTGTTCATTTGTTGATTTGTAGCGTAGAACAATGTTTCGGAACTTTATTTATAACAAAAAAATATTTTATTAGGCCTACTAAAATTTCCATTAATATTCAAGCAATGTATCATACTTAACTTTTACTTATACCCCCAAAATGCATGCAAACAAGATAATGACGACTCGTTTCTCCAAACCTCTCAGAACATTCCACCTCCAAACCCGAACGTGGCTACGTGCCAATTTGAATGTCGGCTTTTATCGAAATGAATTGTGATATCTCAGTTCTTCTCTATAAAATAGTAAATATTCTGCTACTCCTCGTCGTCGTTCTATTGTCACTGAGCAAGTAGCATGATCATAGAGCGCTGCAGAAAATTATTGGGATTTCCAAAACCAACGTGACTTTATTTGTTTATTTGTTTCGTGTTTACTTCCACTTCTCATCGAGTGTGTTCATTTGTAATAGTCATTTGGTCAAAACACAGTTCATCTGACTCTTATCCAGCATTTCTAATGAAATATCTATAAACGCCTTGTAGCTGATATAATATCACTTTGCTTGTTTCTATTTTTCTTGTTTTAATCCATGTGGTCTTATCACCAGTTTGTAGCACTTTTAGGAGGTTTTCCGTCTGATCTCGAGGAGGTGTCTTGTAAAGAAAGGCTCATTCAGTCGACTCTCATTCTAAGAGTGGAGGTTTCGATCCCCATCCCAGCACTAACGTCCTTTGGCAAAGCATTAATCCACTTTTGCCAGTCTTCACCAAGGCCTAAATAGGTACACGATATGCCAGAGCTTTATACTTATTTGAACGCAAGCTATGACCGGGGTTGGGATGTTTCAGCGCCAAGCCCTTTACAACGTGACAGTATGTGCGCTATATAAGAAACAACAACTATTGTTATTAGCCCATTGAGTTACTGTGAACTTGGTCCTGTGATCAGGTACCGCAACAAAGTGCCCATGTAAGCAAGCAAGATATTAGACCAAATGGGAATTATACCAAGTATGGTTAAGTACTGATCATACGATTATATTGTAGAATACAGAAACATATCTCGATTTTGTTTTTCTGAATTGTTGATTGTGGTTTATTTTGGAACTATATTTAAGTTAAAATATTAACTAGGCGCTCTGAATCTCCCTTACTCCCCAAATAAAAGCACTGAACGCCTAATGTAAGTTGATACATTGCATCAATGACCTATGAAAGCAATGACAAACCAATTTCAAAACCATGACATTGTTACTTAGAGGGATAAAAAAGTTGTTTTTGCCTTTTTCAAAAAGTGGATAATTTATCTTGCGTATACATTAACACTCTATCCAATTTATTTACAATGCTGCCTTGTATAATTCTCTAAATAATTTTTTGTTTTGTTTTTGATTCTGTTATTGTTTTATTTTAATTTTTTATCAATTAAGATTTAAGAAAAAAAAAATTTTGTTACTTTTTTCGAACACGACCTTATCATTTAAATATAAGAAAAGGGTCAAAGCTTTGCAATAATCGTGCATGATTATGACTTATGAGACATATTCGTCTATTTCCCCCGCTAACGGACCCCACCAATATACTTTTTTGTCAACAATGCAGGTTGCATAAATATTGGCGTAAATAGGCCTCCTCTTAACGAATGACCAAAGAACAATACCAACTATAGCAGCATGATCAGTCTCAACAACAAGGGAAGTAAATAGTGACATGGTGTGGTTTGAGGTATAAGCTAGGGCATTCCAACCCTTGTAATACATTAATTTGTATAAAAACAGAAAAAAATAGATAAACTGAAGGCCGCGAAAGTTTGACATAAATCGGATTAATACTACGATAGTCAAGAATATTTGAAATGCGAGATCACTATAGCCACGCGAAAATTTTGTCAGTGGATTGTGAGTTAGTCACGGACAAGTCTGCCGTTTGTCGTTTACACAAAATATCATTAATATATGTTTTTCACCAATCAAGTCACAACTGTATTATATGTGATGTGATATCTGTTATTTAAACAGCATTCGGTATCTCTATCTTGCTTTAAGTGACTTCTGTCTAATAATGTCAGGGATATCATTCAATAATGAAAAATAACACTCATGCAACAAGGCAATTAGAATCTGATAACTATTTATTATAATTTGACACCATTGTACAATAATCGAATATTCATGTTTACAGTCAAACCTGTTAATAGCCGCCACCTCTTTAAAAAAAAAGCCACCTGCCAATGGAGGTCATGTATTTTGTCCCCAAATGTGCATTGTAGAACCTGCCTGGAGAGGCTACCCATCTACATTGGCCACTTTTTTTGTTTCCCTTGGGTGATTTTAATAGACAGGTTTTACTGTTTTATGCGATTCACACTTTCATCACCCTCATGCAGTTCTACATAATTAATACTGCATTCATCTTTCTTGATTACATTATTACTCTGGGTATTTACAGTTAACAACTCAATTACCTTGCATAGTGTGTCTAATACGCTAAGTACATGTCTTTGACAAATCTATTTTTACCCGATTTATGTTTTCTGAGCTTATGACATATTAAGCCTCACATCTAAAAGTATTCAACTAAGGAATCCAGCAAACCCGCTTTTCATTTATGAATTAAGAAAAACACACGCACAATTTTTGTTTACAAGGGGTTTGAATAATTAAGTTGTCGACTGTAGAAATAGTGCATAAGAGTTACTTACATTGTATTTACATGCGATATGTTGCTCATTTCTGCTCCATTAATTCAATCTTCAAATTGCGAGCTAATTATGCAAACTAACATTTCATGGTATTGATGTTAATAATCATTACTGTATAAGAAATTTGCAAGAAAGTGTTTCGATCAAACATCAGACAGTTGAAATGGATAAGGAAATGATTCCGAAATTAACTCCTGTATAATGCATTACTGGTATATATATATAGCGGGTATTCAGGAGCAGATATATATGGTCTTTCCCAATTTCTTCAAGCCCCTTTTCAATTTCAAATCAATTTAAGCGAGACATGTATATGAGATGAATAGAAGAACCTCATCCACAACCACAACAATGATAATAGTCCCTAATTCCATGTAAACAAAAGTATCTACAAATGTAAAGTAAAAAAAAATGGATTAAACTCAGTTCAGTGTTAAATACGTTTTGCTTACTCAATTCACATGTGTTTTTCTCCACATGACATGTGAGGTGTACAAGTTCATTTTTAGATAAATCAATATGCACAGCTTTAATATAGACATAGTCAACATTGTAGCTTGTATCTACTATCTGTATCTTTTGTTTTCACACATGCATTAAATATTTATAACATTACTTCCCATAGTACATTCTTCTTTAATATCACATACTATCACACTACATGCATGTATGATAACAATTAATTATATTGAAAAACATCAAAGCCTGCCTGAAACACAATACAAGGCAAAACAAAAATGAATGCACATAATATAAAACAATTTAATACATAACAAGAGAGTGGGATAGTGAAGGTACAGAATAGGGTTTTAGGTGCATGGTGATCACAATGACTTCTAGGAAGATAAAAATGTATAAAATAGTTTAAATCAGTCTTATTGTAGCCTGTTCAGCTACACAAAAAATACAACCATATGACAATAAAGGCCTAAGAACACTGTAAAATTGCACTAATAATATCTGAATTTTTGTATCATGTATCATCGTGTTTCGGTTTAAGGTCGAATTTAAAGCAAAACTATGAATATAGTGTAGTTACCAAACATTTAATAATAAATATACAACTTCGTTGAATATAGATAACAAACTGTAGACAGTGTATTATGTCCATATCAAGAACGTAGTGAAGAATATTGCCCTGCTAGAGGATGATGAATATTTACAGAACTAGAGGAACGTATGAAACACATATGTTACCTCTACGAATGTGATCTTTATTTGTTGCTCATTTCCTGTATATTTCATTATGAATGAAAAGTATATATATGCAACACTCTGATAATATGATATATTTAATTGGTAGTTTTAGTTGGCATATGCATGAGATTAATGCAAGAACCTTAACCCCAAACCCCAAAATAATTATACAAATTATAAACATTAGATTAAATTGTTCATTTATAAATGCGAATGATAGTAGTCACTTATTCCCTATAAACAAACGTATACACAAAAGTAATAGATGGAATAACATACACCTGGGGGCGTTTCACAAAGCTTGTCATCAGTGACAAATGACATTTTCTGTTATAAGCTATTGAAATCCTTGCTTCTGATTGGTTATCAGCAGATATGTCAATGATTGTTGTCATTTGTCATTGAAAAAAAGTCTTTGTGAAACGACCCCAGTTGTTAAATACGTTTGGCTCACTGAAGATAATTCATTTATACCAATAATTGCTTAAACAGGCTCAGCCCCCGCCCACCCCAATTTTACATAGACGAGCTCTTATCGAAACGAAAGACACCGATGATATGATATATTTGTACACGTAACTGAGGATGTAATACCTAAACGTAGAAAACGAAATGTTTATCTTGAAATGCAAACTGCATTGTGGCAAAGTGAATGGTAATTGTAAATGATTTCAATTGATTTCCATTTATCTGTTTAGTTACATTTCAATGGGGTAGTAATGTTATTCTCATTTGAGGGTTATTTCTCAACTTGCTTTTATAGAGAGCATTGCATTCACTTTAAAAAGCAGGAAATCTATTACAAATCAAAACGAAAGAACATATTTTATATTACATATTAGGGCTACAAAGGTTAAAAAATGATCATACATGAAAATTACCAAACATAGTTTTTTTTTATCAATCTTGTCAAGTTGTGTATACATTTTTATATAAGCATTACCACTCGTAGCATGTTTTTTTTCCCACATAAATCTCTCTTTTATCCTTCACTAAATTGGACAAAGTTCAACATTTATCGTGTACAAGTTCATTTTTTAGATACATCAATATGCAAAGTTTTAATGTAGACATATTCAAAATTGTAGATTCTCTGTTTTTTCTTCTAGTTGTACACATGTACATACATGTTTAAACAAAGAAAACTCAAACATACGCCCCATATATTACGCGCTATTATGCAAACTAATATTTCACGATATAAATATTTCTATAACTAAGCATTACTGTATAAGAAAATTGCAAGAAAGTTTTTCGATCAAACCTAAATTTTGCTAACATCAGACAAAAAAACTGAACAGGAAAATGATTCCGAAATGAAATTAAAATGCAATACTGTTATGGAGGGTATATTCAGTAGCGGTTATAGAGGGGCGCTAGGGGGCCAAGTCACCTCTCTAATTTCGTCAAGCCCCTTTTTCATACCGAATGAATTTAAGCGAGGCATAATTATGTATAGGATGAATGCAAGAACCTTACAAAAATATCCGTAAACTGCTCGAGGGTATATTCTCTCGGATATACATTTGACCACTTCTTTCGAGTTTGATTCTAAACAATGTTTTCTTTTAAAAATTGTCAGCATTACATTTGATATCTTCTCCTTACAGGAGCACCATTGCTATAACATCCTAAATTTAGACACTGTTGATTCTTTAATACTTACAATGTATCATATCTTGCTTTGCACAATTGCATTCGAAGTATGAACATTGATATTAACATAACTTTCATACTACATTATTGTCTAAATATCACATACAAGCATTAACACATATCAAAGCCTGTCTGAAACACAAATGAAGACAAAAATAAACATCAGTACACAATTACACATGATACAAAACAGTTAAATACAGAAAGTAAAACATTGGTCATATATCAATAGATTCAGACTAATAACAATTTATATGACAATAGTGTATTTACCTCACGTTGAAAAGTAGAAAGATGATGAACGTAATTTTGGGGTACAATTATTCTTTAAGTCTATTTAAGACGTTCAAGGTGAGGAAAATATATATGGAGAGAGAGCGAGGTAGACAGAGAGAGAGAGAGAGAGCGAGAGAGAGAGAGAGAGAGGGAGAAAGAGAGAAAGAAAGAGAGCGAACGTACAGAAAAATGTTCCAGGTACTTCTAAACAAAGGACGCCTCCAACTCCAGAACACACACAAACAGACAACAAACAAAAGAAATTATGAAGAAATATATAATAGTCTATAATCCAGTCTAATCGTAGCCTGTACAGTTACAAATATATAAATGTAAACAAATGCTTATATAATCATGTGAGAATATAGGCCTAACAATATTTAATCATCCACTTTATATTTTTCATCACGTATCATCGTGTTTCGAGAGCAAAAATAATAATACAGTGTAGTTTTAAAAAGATAATAATAACTATACATCCTCGTGAAATGTAGATAAGATTACTGTAGACAATGTACTTTGTCAGTATACCAAGAACGTAGTGAATAAAATTGGCCTGTTAGAGGATAATGAATATTGACTGAAAAACAGAAACAGTGGAGCATATGAAACATATTCTTAGTAAGTCATGTCCTGTATATTTCATTTAAAATAAATGTATATGTACATTGGATAACATATGACTGCTTTGCTAATACATTTGTTTTTTGTAACTTTCAACCCATCCCCACCCAATCCCATCCTCCTTGTAAATTTTACAGTCATAGATGAGCTCATTACACAAATGGAAGGCAACATGGATAATAAAAATCTCATAACTGATAGAGAAAAAAATCCCTTAAACGCACGAACACGCACACATACTTGCAAAAGGGTACGTGCGTACTCTATTTTATTTGTTTCTGATATTTAGACAGGGCGACTCATTATCACCAATAGTGGTGGTCTTCCATGAGGCTCTGTTAAACTTAATGAGGTACATTATAGTTTAACAAATATATATATGATAATAATATTAATAACAAAACCTTGAACATAAATTCATAACAGCAATAAACAATAAGTAAGAATATGAATAAACATATATACAAAGTATTTGGTATCCTCGTAATAAAATAATTTTTTGTTTGTTTTGTTTTGCTTTGCTTTTCGTTCAAGAAAATGTTGTTGCATAATTATAATATTTTAATATAACATTATAGCACAGACAGTAATTAGTTTTTAAATTCGATGAAAAGTAACTATTAGCATATTTCGGTAAGTATTAGACCTTGAAAAAAGGGCAACATATACTTTGAGAGTTCAATTGTTATATACATATTTACAACAACAAAATATATTACAGGATAGTAAATTAC
>JARBES010020351.1:915-11726 GCA_030265145.1 Strongylocentrotus pallidus | reverse complement strand
GATCAACTTTTCTGATCCATTCCACACCTTTTCTTTCACAATGCAATCGCATTACCAGAACTCAAGTTTATCTTTAATATTATATGCTGTAATTTTGTTGTTTTAGAGTTTACAGTGAATTGAAATACATTTACATGTACAGGTCTGTATGGAAAAAAGTCAGGCATATGTACCCATATTACTCCTGCTTTCAAAATGTATGGAGAGGAGAAGGGGGGAAAAGGAAGGAAGGATTTGGGGGAGAATTGAATGATAACAGTTGACAAGATTACAAAGGATTCAGGCTACACATTATGATACCTATTTCTGTTACACACCTTGGAGAAATACATCTTTATATGACATTTAAGCTCAAGTTTTGTCATGATGCTCAAGAAGCTGTCTTTATAAACGTGCCAAACCATTGGCAAGTCTCTAAGACCCTATAATAGTTCTGTGTAAATGCAGTGAGCAACTACATTACATGTGTATGTGGGTTTTTCTCTTCAGGAATACACACTATACATTAAATTCATGAATGCAATTTTGTCTTCTCTGTACAGTAAAATGTTAAATAACTAGGTACTTTTGGAGAAAAAGAAAGAAAACAATACCATGTTGAATTTGATAGTTTTGAAAAGGGGGGTTGGCGAATATAAATAGATGTTGTCCTCTTTTTTCCTGTTTCCTGCAGTCACAAATCCACCATGATTATGTACATTCAGCTATGCAGTGTATCCTATTTCCCTCCAAAGACTCCGCCCACTTAATCGTCTTCTCGTACTCCCATGCTCTGTAGAAGGCAAAAAATAAAAAAATAAACATTAATCCAAAAAAATTGAGGAGTAAATAACAAGGTGATATTATAAAAATAATACACATCAGTAAGGGCATTAGTAAGAATTACCCACACGAGGTACCTTTGGAACAGTCTAACACTGTTTTGAAGGTACCAAGTGTGGGTAATTTTATTAATGCCCGAACAAAATGATGTGCATTATTTGTTTTGTAAGATAATGTTTTATTTGTTTTATAAGATAATGTTTTATATGTTTTATAAAATTATGTTTTCTAACATGATTTTGATAATGACCGGTCATTACCCAAACTACGCGCGATTACGCGTTAGACAAAATAAATGCCTGGTCACGTGTACGCTTTCAACCAATCATTTGATACATAATGATACATAATGAGCCCCATGACCTTTGGCATGGAAGTTGGCACAGTATGTAAACCTCCAATGCACCCAGGCCATTCAAAAGCTACCAAATGAACTCAATTTTCCTTTCAAGATGCTGGCAGATAAATGAAAAAACTGATAAAAACAAAGTAAGCATTGCAGGAATCTACCAATCAATTTGAAATCCACAACTGACAAAACAAACACGAAGAAAATTCATTGCTTACTTTTGTAAGTCGCTGGATATTCTTTCGATAAAGCGATGACACCACTTGTTTGCCTAGCCCCATGTTCTGGTCCTTTCAGGGAGAAAAAATAAACAAGAGTGATACAAATTGTATAAATGATAAACACTGATAAGAAACACATCAAGAACTGTTTGTGTTTTGACTTTCATGTTGGAATAACGTCTGTTCAGAGCCAGAAGGGTGTTGTCTCTATGTTAAAGCATATGAGTTGATGCCTTTCTGGCACCAAACAAATGATATTATACATACAAGTGAACAGTTTGTACTTTGCCTTTCATCTCATTCAATCTGCAAACATAATATTATAATACATGTATTAACGGTCTGCTGATCTGAATACTGTTTACAGAGTCTCCTTATCAGAAAATTTGTTCTACACAAAGGTTATTGTTATTTTTTGTCATCTTTCTTGCCTCAAGATGTTTGAGCAAGAGTTTTGATACTGTTTACCGAGTCTCCATATCAGTCCAATCAACCTATAATATTATTGTGCGTTATTTTATATGTAGGTTTTATAAGCGTTGTCTGGGCTTCGGGAAAGATCCATACTTTCATGTATTTAGTTAAGCTGGTGAAAATGCTTCTCCTAAAAATGAATGAACAAAATTACAGGAAAATCTGTTCACTTCTGTTCAGACCACAACACATACATACAGCTCATGTATTGCTGGGATAGGAGGAGGAATGTTACTTACTCTATTGAGCTGGTCAGAATGTTTTTTCTAGAACACTGCTCACATCAGATGGGTTGTTGGTGGATTACGAGTTGGCAATCTCTTGGTAGAGCTGGCTCAGTGGCTGAGAAAAAAGGGTACAAGGTACATGTCAGACAACATGATACGGTTTGGATTATGTGCACAATGAAAAAAGGGTACAAGGTACAAGCATGTACTGTCAATAAACTCAATGTATTGTTTGTATACCGGTATATCAATTCTCATGTCCAATCAAACAAACTACCTACAGGTTGTATTTACAATTACGCTAGTCAACATGACACACCTACATACCGGTATACATGTGCTGACTCCTTTGGCAATACACACTCCTGGCATATATATCAACCGCTTCACATGTTTGCATCGTTACTCTGCAAAGCGATCTGTTCTACAAGTTTGGAGGACAGAATGAATTATTTGGATGGCAGTGTGGCAACGTTTAAAGTATACAGGTACGTTTTTGTAATATTTATTCTTATCAGTCATCACGCCTATTTACAATAATATAAATACAGATTTAAGTTAAAAGAATTTAAATAAATGTACCTCCATATGTATTTTGTTTTCCTTTTTTACTCCTGCACAAAATAACTATAGTGTCATCCATTGCCCTGTTTATTTCTGAACAGTTACCAAACTTGCTATTAAGAAAACTGGCAAATGATTTCATGAGTTAAGAACTGAGGAACATTGTTAGCCCACTACAGTATTAATCAGTTTCTTTGGATTTGAATTTTCCACATGTTGTCTGATAGATACTGTTGCCCTCATGCCTTTACATAGGCTATATCGATGCTCATAATACTGCATGAATGCACCTTCAACATTATTTTCTTCATAAAATATTCCATATGTTGATTCATTAACAAAGACTTATTATTCAAATTAGATTTTACCTAAAATTACCTCATTTTCTGTTTCCAAAAGAAAAATAATTTAATCCTACATGTATATTTAAATAATAGTGCATACATGCACCATATTTCAATCCAAGGCACAAGGAGTCACTCTCCAACGAAAAGAGGGAAATGTATACCAAAATATCTTATTGAATAGCCAGAGAATGCATTGCAAACTCATAATTGATAGTTATTTTAATATGACTGAAAATACCATACTGTAGCTTGTTTACTGGTTGTCTGGTTTTCATTAAACTTCAATAACTGTCATATATTTAGGTACTATGGTTATTATGAAACAAAAATGAAATTTTCTCTGAAATTTTCACTTTCGAAAGCAGCTCTGCAGTTACTTTTCATTTACATTATCTTAGTTGATCAAATCTGGATTAGGGTTAAAATCCATTTATGTGGTGCACATTCCTCTAAATTTACATACTAAGTTTTGGATAAAGGTCATTCATATAAATTTGAAGTTCATGAATAAGGATAATCCATTCAGGAGAGGGGGAATTCCCACAATAATTTATGAATTAATTGTATATCCTACGTGTATGAGCAGCATACTCTTCTGCTACATTCTCCCACTCTCTATGAAGATGGTTAAACCCCTTTGCATAAAACATGAGGGCATGTTGAGCTATTGTCTCATGTCCTATCAACCAATCATACATGTCACTGGTACCATGAGTTTTGTATATATTTGAGTGACAACATTTGCATTTGTTGGTTCCTGCCAAAAGTAATAATTCTGAAATAAACTTAAGTACCAGTACATTAAATAAATACCATCCGTAGTCTGCACAGGGATCTCTTACTACAATTTGGAGGACAGAATAAATTGTTTGGATGATAGTGTGATAGTTTTTGAAGTATACAGGTACATTTTCATATTTATTTTGATGTATAACAATCATTGTTACATATAAAACAGATGTACATGTGTAGTATTGTTTGCTGGTGTAATAACTATAAATGTAAAGCTTCTGCACAGATTATGGTGTTAAAAGATATCTCCTTTTTCTTCTACATAATTAAAATCTCAGTCTTTATAATGAAACAAAATAGACTTTAAATGTTATATCATGGTATAAGATATCTTATATATGCTTCTTTACTGAATTCTTATATAGGTTTCCAGCTCAAGAATCCACCAGAAGCATAGAATTAAAGTACGGATGGACTTTACTGTGAATACGGAGGAAACATCACATTCAATCATCAAGTCAATGTGATTTCACACTAAAACTAAGGACGCTGCACAATATGAAACATTAGGGACTTTTAGATTCGCACGAAGACAATAGGTCTATGCTACGATCGACGTCCTGTTAAAGCACTGCCGTGAATTGAAGTACCACGTATCAGTCTACGCAAATCTAAAAGTCCCTATTGTTGGCAAGTCAACTGGACTTCATTGTGATAAACGTGCATAATCATACAGCCAGAGCCAGAGCCAGTGCCTCCTAGCAGTGAAAGCACCCTACATAATACATATACATGAAAAAGTGTATCCTCCCAATCATAGACGACGTAGTAGACTTAATGGTACATCTTTGAACATACAGTCCAGCAGAAAAGAAACTTTCTCAGCGAAGATATTCTGAAAGGTTGCATCAGAGCGTACATATTTGAATGTCAATAACAAAAAGACAGTATCTGGCCCATTTTCAGCATCTTGCTGAACATGAAGTTCTTGGCAGAAACTTGCAAATAATAGGAGTTGCATCAAGCCGTACATGTTTAAATGTTAATTAACAGTGACAATACTTTTAATTGGACCTGACTGTTTTCCTGCATCAAATAAAGAACCCCATATTCAGGAATTTAGATTGATTGATCTTCCTTCGATACGGTTTCCTCTGAATTTACCAAATCTGTACAAAATTCAAAGTTATTCTAGTCTTGAGAAGCAATCAGTCAAAATGAGTTTTTCAGTCATTTTAATATTCATTGCCTCTGCCATTTGCAACATGTGTCAAGCTGAAGATGAATCGAAGACTGTTTTAGAAGGGGTTGAGGTAGAACTTAATTTTCCATATCCATGTAACAGTACAAGATTGACACTACAGTATGGAATCGGAATGCCTTTTTACACATTGGCAGAAACAGAATCCACCTCTTTACCACCTGAACGAGCACACAGATTCACTTTCAAGAATGAAAGTGAAGATGATCATTGTTCGCTACATGTTAGAATAAACCCTGTAATGAGAACTGATGCAGGAACATTTATTTTCTTTGTCTATAGTGAGGCAGGTATACATGAAGGTCCATTTAAAAGAATTGGAATGGATGTTGAATTTCTGCCTGGTAAAGTATCATGTACAATGGGTAAAGAGAACACGGTTGGAAATTGGGTGACACTGAATTGCATAGCTTTAGTTGGGAGTCTGTCAGGTCAAATTGATTGCTACCAAAATGGAGAGAAGATGCCTCCACTAACAGAACCTATTGAAACCCTCAAACACTTGAAGCAAAACATATATGTAAATAAAAAACACATAGTGTTTTGTTGTACTTCTACCTGGGAGCACACTAAAGATTTGTGTGGTTGTAATGATTGGTTATGGGACCTAGCCAATGACAAAAACCTGAGCTCAATCATAGATCCATGTGGTCCAACCACATCAGTGCAGGAGCAAACACAGACCAGTGAGACTGCTTTCATTTCCTCAAATGCAATATCAGTATCCACAGAAGGAACCACTTTGAAGATCTATCATTCTAATATTTCAGTGATATGGAAAAATGCGGTTGCGATCCTTAGTTCTATTCTCTTAATTGGTTTAGTCTTTCCTGTGATTGTATTAATGCGCAGATACACACAAAAAAGAAGAGAAGCTGCTAAGAAACGTACACATGAGTTGACAAGTCAGGACCAAAGTCCATATAAACATGAACATATAGCCAATCCACGTGAAAACCAATGCATGCTGCAGCGTTCACTATCAGTATAAACAATGTATGAACCGACAAATTCTGAATTTTCAGAGTGATGTTATTGCACGAGACAAATTATAACTTGGGAGGTGAATATATATATGTTTTAAAGACAAATAATGAAATGCATGCAATAATTTAGATATAAAATTTAAGGTATTTGCTATTTCATGCCTAGCTCCTTTGGAGTCGGGTTCTTTCGATTACATTCAGGTTGTCTTCGCGTCTGTTACGCTTAGCTAAGCCATTCCAAACAATAGGCCGTACCCGCAAGGAAGAGATGTGTACGGATTAATTCACTTTTATATATGTATACGATGCAAAAATGGTAACCGTTGTTATAAACACTCGTGCACATTATAACAAATCGTTGGGTGTCACCAGTGGCGGATCCAGGGGGGGGGGGGGAGGGAACGACCTTTTTTTTTTTAAAGATGGGCCCCCGCCCCTGGCGCACAAGGGGAGGGTGCGATTTTTCAAATTTTCGAGGTCCCCCCCCCCCAAAAAAAAAAAAAAAGACCTGTAGAATAATTTTTGACGGAGATTCCAAACATGAAAATGTTTTTCTCTGAAATCATCAATAATTCTGGAATCTCGCTTTTCAAATGACGACTCAGAACGCTCAGAAAAAGGCCCAGTTCCGGACCTGTATTGCGCAACTGTTTATGACGTCACTGCAGGAGCATCTCCTTTGAAAAGGAGGGTGATTTAGGCATTACATGTCTTTAAAAAGGCCAACCGAGATAATAATTGGGGAAAAAAAAGACATTTATCCGAAAAATAAAATGCACTTGATAATCCCAGTACGTTTCATTTATGAATTACAATGAGATTGTAAGATCCTTAGTTGTAGGGCAAATCGGACATGCCCGCAATGACGCCAAATGCGTCATCAAGGCCACGTGACCGTATTACCCTTTTTTCGAGGGGCGTAGTCCACCAAGCGTGAGATCTATGAAAATGGATGTTTATTATCATTTGTTGGTGAATACCGAGATTTTCTGAAAAGTAAGAGGCTGGAATATTAATAAGTAGAGGTGTATTCATGTTTTAAAAGGCTATGTTAGTTGGGTTAGACTGAGTGGCCCTTTAATTCAAATTTACTGATATAGAGTTTTCAGACATGCATTGGTGTTACAATTTCTTTGCTTTCGTTTAGAAATTATTTAATTAGTCTTCATGTTTAATATAATTCAAAGTTTTTGAAAAATTTGTAAGTTTGAAAATTGAAAAAGTTATTGACAGTTTCTTTTGAAAAATTAATGTGCATGACTTGTACCTAACTGTAGGTTTATATTTGTAGGAGGCCAATCAGTTTGTATAAACAAATTCGATATAAGGCTCGTTTTTGGAAGTAAGCAGTTGAAATAATTTTTCTGAATTCCAATGTTTTCTTCTTTTTGTCCACAATACCGCAATCACACTTACAAGATAGATATGAGACATTATAATGATATAGTGAATATGTATTTTTTTTAAATGCTGAATGCTAACTTTTGAATCAGTTTAGTGTCAGTTTGACAGTGAGACTGAGGTATCTATAAACAATTACTAACAATACTTTATCTATATACATTTTTTATTGTGCTATTTTGTACAGCACAATGCCATTACCAACGATCCTTGAAGGGTATGGTACATCATCTATATATATAAATTGTGTATAAATGTAAATATTGTTTGAGTTTTATCAAAAGCATGCATGCAGTTTTAAATAACACTTCTCTATTGAAATGTTTGTTTGTGTTATTTAGTATTGTTGGTCATTTTTTGAGTATTATTTGTTGTATATAGATATACTTTGATTGTTTGATCTAATTTGTAAAATTGGTATATAACAAACCGCGTAATCGAGAACTGCATATACGGGATCACCAGTTGCTTCGCTGAGGAAAGATACATGTACATCAAACTTTTCTTTGGCATGTTATATGCATCTGATAAACGTCGCCTCACACTGCTTAAGGCATTTTTAACCCATTACAAATACAATTTTCCAGAGAGGTTTCTTCCTTTATGTTTTTTTTCATAAGAAATGTAACAGTTGTTTTTCAGTTTTGACAATGTTTTAGAATTAAAATGTATTGAAAGTTTTAAGATATCATTGCTTATATATATATATATATATATATATTTATTTTATTTTTTTTTTTTGGGGGGGGGGGGCTTTTGTTATGAAATGATATCTGTAGCTTTTTAAAATATCTTTTAATTCAATGTTACAAATATTAAGTTTTTCTGACATGCATTGATGTTACAGTTTCTTTGCCTTCATTTAGAAGTTATGTAATATGTCTTCATGTTTAATAGAATTCAAAGTTTTTGAAAAGTATGTCAGTACCATAAGTTTAGAAATTTGAAAAATCTATTGACGGTTTCTTTTTAACCAAACAAATTTCCAACAGAGGTTTTTTCATTATGTTCTTGTATAAGAAATGTAAAAATTGTTTTTAGCTTTGACAATGTTTTAGAATTCAAATGTATTCAAAGTTTTAAGACATCACTGCTAATATTTTTTCGGGCAGTTGTTATGAAATGATATCTGTCGCTTCTTCTAAAATATCTAATTAAAAATTACTAATTACTAATTTTAAGTTGTCACACAAGCAGTGGTTTTACATCTCCTCTGGTTTCATCTAGAAATCATTTAATTGGTCTTCATTTTTAATAAAATTATGTTTGGACATAAATCTATTTTTCAACTAAAGAGTTAGTTTGGCTATTTTCAAAACTGTTCTTCTTCTATTTGTATATGTGTCTGTGGAAAATGGAGAGATACTACCATTTCCCCTCTCATCCACAGTTTTTTTGTTTTTCTCTTATGGTCTTTTTAATTTATCATCTTACAATTTTTTAAAGAAAACGTAAGCATCTGGGGTGTTTAACACATGTCGTACAAATGCTGAATAAAGGATTTTTGTTTCCAATTACCTGATGACTGGTTGTTCATTTTTTAATATTACGTTTACAATTTGTTGTTTTGTATATGAACATGAAAAAGTATCTGTTCATGGTCTGTGCCATTTCTCTCCAAGATTTTTTTCAATCTTCAGTCATTCTTCTCCTCTTATTATTCTGCTTTCATACAAATGAATTCATTACAAGGGTCAGATTGCCCTTTAAATTATCAACAAAGGGCCTACTCATACAGAATCCTATGTATAGCGATATCATGAGGCATACAAGGCATCTATTTATCGGAAGCCCCACTTTAATTGGCAAGACATATCCTTGTCTTTCGAGCCATGCCGACAAGGTAGGGGGCACAGCAAAAACAAACGATACCCCCTTTAAATGAATGCACCGTTTGTTCCATTTTCCAAAATACATGTTAAATAATTACCAACATTACCTTCTTTAATGCTTGTTCTCTTTTGTAAAATGAAGAAAGCCACCTTCTTAAGGTCAATTATGTACTTGTAATAGTTCAACAACAAATAGCTAAACAACTGATAGTATGACAACAGACACATGAACCAGATAACCCCTATTCCCTCTCTCTTTATCTCTCTCTCTCTCTTCCTCAGTCACTATACTCTTTCCTATCTCTATTTACCATTCATTCTCTCTCTCTCAACAAAAAGTGGCATGATCCACTTCAACAGAATGATGAACGATTTTAAATTATACAATCTTCTAATTCATCCATATCGAATATCAAATAAAACAATTATAACAACCCAGTTTTTTTTTCCACAAATGTGTTCACACAAAAGTGACATACATTTAATATCCTTGAATTCTGTCCCTTCTTCATATTCATCATCTGTACATTATAATTGCAGTTGAATAAAGTAGCTCTGATAATCAGAAAACAAGATGCGACTCATTCAAATACTTGTAAACTGAAGGTTAACATAATCAAAGGACATAATTATAAAACAGGCTACAGAAAGATAAGGTTCACATTTACCTACAAACAGGTATCTATTGATTAGAGTCTTTAATAAGTATCATATAATAAGTTTCTCCCTCTCTTGAAAGGACCTTGGATTTTTCAAACTTTTATCGATATTTGCCCACCTATTTATTTTCAGCACCCAATTTGCTTCTTGAATTGAATCAGAATAGTCTCTTCTTTCCCTACACGTTTTAGAATTTTCCAACAAATACATCAAATGCATCAATTTCAATAGCTTACCAACTCTTCAACTCTTGTCGCTAGTTATCAATACCAAATTTCATGAAACTTGACTTTGGTGCTGAAACTCAAAATAAATTGATGGACAAAATATGTCCTGTACATTGCCTGTTTAGATCCAGAAGAGTAATAACTCACTTAAAAATATATAAGTTTATGCCATTTCAGTTTTGGGTCCAAACATACAATATCATTAACCATATAATTCACAATGCACTTTGTCAGTAGCACTCAAGAGCTTTAAAAATACATGTATATACATTATGTTCAAATAAGTTCTGGAATTGAATGGCAAATCATGAACATTAAATTGACAGTAGGATGTGCACAATTTGATTCTCAATTACTGAGTTAAGAAATTGGTGATGCTTTCTGACTTGTGGTTTTCATCTCAATAACTTTCCGTTTTATACTTTCCTGTGTGTCCAGGCAGTAGCCTTGGCTTGAATGTTTCCTTTTTCAGGCTTTTTCTTGTTACATTCAATACATGTCCAGTATGTGACAAATACAAATAATAACAATTTGTAATGTGTAAGTATTTTTATTCAATAATTCATAAAGAGCCATCAATTTTTAATTCAGATACATTTTGTGAATTCTTACTCTCAGAAATCAACATGAGAGCTCATTTCTGATGATCAGCTGATAAAAATAAATCCTTGTGGGGGGGGGGGGGGGGGGGGGGGGGGGGGGGGGGGG
>JARBES010019834.1:0-11740 GCA_030265145.1 Strongylocentrotus pallidus | reverse complement strand
TTAAACTACATGACTGACTTTTGTATTACATCGTTTACCAAATATTCATTGTTATTAGAGCTTCAGTCTGTATATATCCAACACAGATACATATATCAAATGATTCCATGGTCATGACCAAATTGTTGATAACTTTTAACTGTTCCATGCACTTTTATGCCTGTCAAGTACAGAAAGAAAATATCCAGTGTATATCTGAAAAGTTGACTTTCAGTACACATGTACATTTATTTCAAATTTTCAGGGCTAGAAGATTGCTACAGATCCAAAGGCAAACTTTGATATCTGAAAGGATAGAAATATGGTTGAATCACAAATTATACACTATATATTGGTTAGAAAGTGATAATAGTATCCGGTGCTCATTTCAAAGTAGTAAACAGACCTATATCTGTTATGTTCCCACTAAAAAGCTGATTTCTTCAAAAGATCTATTAAGAAGAAGAAAAAAATGACTTTGCAAATAATATCTGGCTCGGTTAGCAAGCTAGTAATTTTTTTCCCGTCATTATTTTTCACTAAAAATGTAGCAAAAAATATGCAGTATCCTAGTTATGTAATGTTTTTCCATGTTTTTAATGCTGGCTTTGTTTACACTTTCTCATTTTCAGTTAAACTATGTAGATGATGTTACTGACATGTGTGAACATTGACAGCTGGATAGCTCAGATATTAATGTTCATTGATATATATTGATATTGTCAATTAAAGTTATAGTAAATATACAATATCATTATCTTGGTAGCCTATCTCCTTTAATCTCAAATCCATAATGTCTAAATATAATACTTCAACAAAATCATGGCAGGTGGTGGTGATATTAAATTCCAATCTATAATTGTTTCTTCAGGGTTCCAGGAATACAATGAAAAAATCAAACAGCTCCATACCCTAAGACTATTTTTATCTAAATCTATAAATAAATTCAGACAGGGTATAAAACATTGAAATAACCTTCAATACCAAGTATTTAAGGAAGAGAAATTAAACCCTCTAGACATTCTTAATAAAATTGATTTTCAAAGAATACTCTTTTCTTTCTGGGCACTTCAGGGAATTCATCAATTCAACACAGGAGCCACTAAACTTCCTAAATCTCACATTTCATTTAGAATTAGTGCTACTTCATGGAAAGAAAGACTGGCAGCTGGCAACAAATATCTAAGAATGACAATATTCTCTTGGGGTCTAGATCAACTGTGTACCACTCATGTACCCCCTTCTATACTTCCACGTAAAGGCAGGATGGGGGTAAGTCTGACCTCTGGGGTAGGGGGAAAACCTGGCTTGACCTTTATCTGGAAAGGCTAGCAGGTGAATGGACTCTTGTAATAATAGGAAGGGGGTTCACAGTACCGATTACGATGACATAGAAAAGTTCATTCACTTCGACACCGAGTAGTGGACTGTTCCACTTTGCCCTTCATCCTAGGAGCTTCAAACGGATGTCTTTGCTCAAAATAGGGGTATTGTATACACAACATATGCTCTATTAATGATACATGTAGCTCTTCAGTCAATGTCCTCCATCAACCAGATTCCTAACTTTAACCCTAGCCCAAGCCCTGTATTGAACCCTAAACCTAACCAAAAACACAACAGCATCCCTAACCCTTACCCTAACCCTAACCTTGCATACACCGATTCAGAGAGCTGAACTTGGAAATTTCAGTCAGCATTATTGTGGGCCATCATGATAATGCTAAACAATATATGAATTATTCCTGCTTGACTTCACCCTCAGGGATAGCATGCACCTTTCTGACCCGGGCCCACAGCTATGGTAGACGAACCATGGAAACTAAATGGTTTATATTGATTATAAATAAAGCCTGACAAAAAAGATTCTCCAAAGCAAATGGTACGTAGGTTACCAAAAAAGGAACAGGCTAGGCTTTTATGAGCATTTCATATTTCAACTAGTACAGATACCAAAATAAATTAATCAATATCATGTTCACTCTGACAGTGTTCAATACACTATACTCTTTTTAATATTGTCTGTTTAGGGCTAGAAGGGTATTAACTCATGTAGTTTAACACATTCTTCTGGGGCTGAAATGATCTTATAATTAAGATTTATTAACAATCAAGTATTTGGGGGCACAATAATATATACAAGATGAATATTAAGTAGGAACCTGACATATTTGATCTTTTTCTTTCTTATGAATTTGATGCTGATATTCATATCTTCATCCTGCTGAGTTAATACTAGATCTATACTAGTTTATATTGATTATAAATAAAGCCTGACAAAAAAGATTCTCCAAAACAAATGGTACGTAGGTTGCCAAAAAAGGAACATGCTAGGCCTTTATGGGCATTTCATATTTTATAATTTAAATTTATCAACAATCAAGTATTTGGGGGCACAATAATATATACAAGATGAATATTAAGTAGGAACCTGACATATTTGATCTTTTTCTTTCTTATGAATTTGATGCTGATATTCATATCTTCATCCTGCTGAGTTAATACTAGATCCACATGGATCTGATAATGTTCATGGCACATTGGTTCATAAGCTCACAAATCTGAATGCCTCTTCTTATTGTTTTTCTTGTTTTTCTTGTTTTTCTTGTTCTTCTTGTTCTTCTCTCTTTCTTTCTTTCTTTCTCTTTCTTTCAGAGGCATTACAAAAGTAAATGACATTTTAGGAACTAATCTGTATACTGGTGAAAGGCTGTACCAATACCACTAACAGTCACAAGGGCCCTTGTTACCCTTTAGATAGGATCCCAAAAAAAGAATGTCAATTATATCCAAAGTGCTTTCACTCTTACTCATCTTAGACATGTGGGACACCTTCCAACTTATAAACCTATTCATACAATAGACATCTAAGAAAATATTGTACAAGATACAAGGTCGACTGAATGATTCATGCTAGGCTTGGTTTGTTTTGTTTGACAAATGGTAACATCTGACTTCATTGTGAGAACGACTGGGCTAACAAAATATTACCAAAAATAGATTAACACAGGTTCAATTCTGGGATAACAGAATGACACGAAAGAGAGTTATTTGCCAATAATTAAATTTGTTTCTCAGAATAACAAGATTAAAAAACAAATAGTTTGATAACTCATGTGAAAAAGCAATTCCATTACCATCAGCACAGATTTAATTAGAACCTGAGAAGTAAATTAAGTATTGAAAGAATATTTTTTTTATGACATTCTCTTCCAAAGGCACAAATAACACATAATGATGTCTGCAACTCACTTATTCTTATTTTTGTTTTGGAATAATGTTTGGTGAGGAACTTTGGGTGGCAACTGTCATTTTAAAAAGTTGTTGGACTTTAAAGCAAATCAAATTACACTTCTTACTTGATTGCAAAATGGGGAACAATTTTTTGTTTAAATAGCGAAATAAACAAGGAAATATCTTAATTAGCTTTGACTTCCACATTACTTTGTTGATTGCTCTCTATTTTACTATAACCCATTCACAAAATTGAGCTTGCATCTGACCATATTAGCTCATTTCATCCATATAAGTACGTTACAGGAGAAGAGTTGATTTGCTATTCATGACATCACACATAATGGGGTGGAGCCTAGCTGGGAGGGATAGGAAATGGATCTGTAACTGAGATTTCCTTCTATCCAGACAAGTGCTATGTTTGGAACATCCACGTTATCTGGTCCAGCTTAGTCTGCTAATACAGACTCTGACACCAGAACAAAATGATGTCTTTGAACCGAACCTAAATCAAAGAGGTACTATACAGAGCCAGGATCTACCTAGTGTAGTCTTCAGTGCATATAGTTCCTTCGATATGACTGACAATCAAACTACATGCTTAAACACCTTTGGGGAAATTTCATCTAAAAGCCACGTAATTTGACAGTTTTTTTAATAATAAATCTTTTGAAAGTGAGGAGGGAGTGTTTCATTTTCAGAGAGTATAGATCTCATAGAATCTTACTGTAAAACCTTTTCTTATAGTACTTTAATGGTAGAAACCTAAAGTCCCCCCCCCCCCCCTTTAACTAAAGCTAGCAAAGCAGCTGCAAATAAATAAGTCTCTTGGCAAAAAAATGCAATATAAAAATAAATGGAGAAAAAAGGGAAAGAAAAAGGGAAGAAAATAAAACCTAGCTTATTCAATCCCCTCTCACTCCTTTCATTTATAACATTACCTTCTGGGAAACATCAAGATAATCATATTTGACACTAATTTTAAAAAGAAAATGCATTCAAGGAGTGTTTTAATTTTATGTTTAAAAGTCCATTAGATAAACATAACTATTTCAAGAAAGCTTAGAACCAAGACTAGACAGAGAGGGAAACTGGCTAACTTCCTGTCACAGGTCACATTCCCCCGAGGGAACTGTGATGATGTCATCAGAACAACTGACCAATCACAGCCCTCATATCCAAAGCACTACAGTAAATTACTCTGGTTGAGATGTGACCCTTCCACTAGCTCCCTCGCTGGTGTTATTTACGCAGTATTTGTTTCCTCCTCTCTGACTTCTATTTTCAGGTAGTCACCAAGGTCGATAACTTTGTTATTTTTATCCAAATTCATTCTGCAAAGTAAAGTTGTTTTTCAAATGTCAAAAGCAATAAAGAACAAATTATATTTATTTAACATTATACGTCAAAAACAAACTCTGACCCTATGCAGTCAGCAAATTATTATAACGGCTGAGATCTGGGGGAAATGAATTGCATATTCTGAATTTGAGGAAAAAATTCCTACCATCTCTATTTTCTCTGTATTTACCAGAAGATTGTTTGTGTTACCTTTTATTTTAAACATGATAATTGGGGCAGGAAATTGATAAGCACTAAAGTTTCTAGTGATTTCTTCCCATTTGTTTTAAGAAGAAGTACATACCCTGATCACCACGAGAATTAGATTTGATAGAATATGAAAATTCAGAGAATCTGGTCTGCAAAAGTTTGAGAACTATCTGATGAATGATAATTTTGTTGTTTTGCTTTGAACTTTTGAAAATCACCATGCCAATTAGGAACTATATTATTTCTTCTTGTGAGCTACTCTCTATCTGTTTCGTACAAAAATTAACATATTTCCCTTTATTACACATATGATTTCATCAAAAGTTAAGATTCAGGATGGTTTTGGAAATGTTCAATACAAAAGAAGCTGAAAGTTTTTTCGCAAACACAATCAAAGAGTTGCAATAATCTTAAGGGATCTTTAAAATATCCAAACTTAACCCATTGCATACAGGAACTAGGTGGTCCCTGTACAAAGCCTATGGGAATGAAAAAAATTCTGTTGTCACTGTTTATTAAATATTAGCTTTCTTTCATATTTTTTTCTTCAAATTCTCTAAAAACTTTTCCTTGGCTGTTTCCCTTTAAAATGTTTCTGTTATTTCTTAAATCAAATTTGATGCCACGGCATGATCTTTTAATGCTTTTTAAGAGGGAACATTTCCTTCTTGCAACAGAAATTCATGGAAGGGGTCTCAGACAGTACAAGAAGGTCAATATCTTGTCACTCTGTCCAGCAAATTCCTTTTAGAATTGCACCATATCTATGACATAGCGTTGACCATGTGTCAGAATCAAATTACTTCATAAATTATTAGGCTACCATAGTAATTAGAGTCTTCCACTCCTTGAGACAAAATTGCAAAATTCTTCAAGGTTGGTCTCAATCGGATTGCATCATAGCTCTGTTTACCTTATGAAAACTGTTATAATTGGTATGACAGACAACACCCTATTGCACAGAGTTAGGAGGTATTGCGAAGAGTTGTGAAATATTGAACAGATTAATTAAGCCTCTGATAATTACTTTCCGCTATGATGTTTTGTTTTGAATGAATCATCAACTATGGAATTATTTGTTTGAAAAGCAAAGGTATTGCCAAACTTATGAGGATGATTATTGAATTGCATAACTTCATATAGGTGAAAGAAAGTGCTGCAAAAGTAAACTCGCTCAATAAACAGGTTTTGTTTTGTATTCTTTTTGTTTGTATTGTTCTGTTTCATTGATTTTTTTTATTGACTATTTATATATTCTTTGTAGTAAAATTGCTCAATTAATTTATACAAATGGGTTCATATCTAGAGGCTGCTCATCCTCTATTCCATCAAAATTAGATATCGTCTTTTTGGAGCCGAAAGGACATACTTTAACACAGGATCAACCCCCTTCAAGCTCCAACCAGAGGATATAAAAGTGCATCAAAAGGTGAACATACTTAAACAACTAAAGTGATCTGTTTCTGTTTAGTCTGGTCACGCTTTAACATCATTAGTATTGCAACCAGGAGCAGTGCATATGGTAATCTTTTCTGGAACATGACGGATAAGCAAGCGTGGCATACCACATAGTTTATGTTTAAGGAAAAACTATGCCTCTTTCCTAAAATAAGGTGCATCCATTCTTTCCTAAGACAACATTTCTATACCTCAGTTCAAGTTCATAAAAACTGGGCCACTTTGTTTTGTTTATACATCTGTTTTGGCTTACTAAATTTGCAAAGTAATAACATAACCCACACCAGTTCAGTGTAAAATCAATCAAAAATTCCATAAATTGCTTGTCTGATGATGCCTAAACAGTACGTCCCACAACCAAACAGTTTAGAAAACTGGCCTCATCTTTTCCTATATAAATGTCATCCAACCAACAACAACAAAAAAGGGAAAAAAAGGTAAAAGACAGACACATTCATATCGGATGTTAACTTTGACAGGTAACATTTAAAACTTTTTGAAACTTTTTGGCATAAACCCAAAATGAGCCATTACTATGTTTCCAGTCTATGTTTCATCACTTTGTATTAAAGCAATCAATCCCCCTTGAACACGCTTCTATTAATAACCCCCTACCTCAATCTTATCTACTGTCCCGTTCAGACTAAAGGAAAATTACAATATTTGTATAAACGAATTTTGTGCCAAGAATCATCATATCTCAAAAGGGGCGCACACACATGAAAATGGTGATTTATAACAATTCATAGTATACAGTGATTAGTTTTGTAGGTGTCAGTTGACATGATAACTTGCCAATCATCAGTGCATGCTCACAAAAAAGCCCCACCCAGTTATACAAGATTTATATGATACAGCATTTAGAAAAGAAGAGGGCCTGATTTTTTACTGAGCTTCCTTTCAAAACGATGCCAAAACATGTGTTTTGCTATATAAGATTCTGTTACACAATGTTCAGACTAAAACCAAAAAAAATACTCACTGATTCATTACTAAGTTTCCATTCAAGACAGTGCCAAAACATGCTTTTTGCGTTCAGACTACAAAAATAAATGAATTACTTTGTAAAGCTTTACAATCAATTTTAGTCTGAGACATAATAAGAAGTTACATCATAGAGATGTATCATCATTTGAATGCTTGTCTTCCGCCCCTTCCTCCGATCATCCCCCTCCCCATGTCTGCTATGATGAGAAATATTGCCAATTTCCTGAATCGCTGCAGTTCTAGACAATGATGAAAGCAGCCCCCAAGATACCCCTTTCTCCTTCTCCCTTACCCCCTTTCCTCATCTTCCAAGGAGTGTACCCATATGTGATGTTCTTACATTCACATCTTTAACATGTGGTGTACAGCTTAAAATGTGCAAATAAACAATATATCCAGAAACTTTTCCATGCATGAAACTTTAAAACTTTTGTAAATTGCATAATTAGTTTCATGCTGAAAAATAAATCATTTTCATCCTTAGTTCATTCTCATTTTTTTTTGTTTTTGTTTTTTTTGTTTGGGGGAGGGGCAATAACTCACATCTTGTCACAATAAATCAAATAGGTTGGAAAACAAATACCTTTGAATGACACCATAATATATCATCAAAGTAAAAGAAAACATACAAAGATAGAAAATCTATTATGTATTTGAGCAAATTTGAATAAATTAGCACATTTAATTTGAGCCATTTTAAAGCTTCTTATTTTCCTATTTTTGTCAATATGGGTTATGTGAATATCGCATCTGATATACCATTGTATCAAGTACTTGGCATCCCTCTTCGTTTGAGATGAATTTCTATTCTGAAATATCCTAGCAATGTGAAGATGCCTTTGGCTGCCTAACTATGATGGGCAGGAGCTGAGTGTTGAGTCAGAAACTTATCTGTGTCAAGTCTGTCAATGTCTCAAATGACTGATTTCTACTTTGTCTCTTTCTTAAAAATCTGAAATTTCACAATGTCTTCACTCTTTACAAAGTCATAGATGAAACATTGTGGTTTGGATATTATTCCACTTGTAAACCTGAAATATTCTGAACTTGAAATTAATATCTTTTAAACCCTAGAGCTACTATAAAATATTAATAATTTCATTTCTGGATTCAAAACCATAGTTAAACCATGCAGACGGAAATAAGAACTACCCCTATGGCTATAAATACTTTTCAGATTCAATTGATCAAGTTAACATGTTATTTGACAGAGAAATAGAAGAAAAAAATATATTACAGGGATATAAAAGAAAAGAGAAGAGAAGATAAGAGAGAGAGGAGAGAGAGACACACACACACACACACGCACACAGAGACAGAGAGAGAGAGAGAGAGAGAGAGAGACAGAAAGAGAGACAGACAGACACAGAGAGATAGAAAGATAGAGTCAGAGAGAGAGAGAGAGAGAGAGAGAGAGAGAGAGAGAAAGAGAGATATAAAGATGGACAGTCAGAGAGAGAGATAGAGAGAGAGAGAGAGAGAAACTGGAGTTACCCTTTGTAGTTTTAATAAACTGAAATTGAAAGTACAGCACAATTTTCTGGATTAAACATTGACATTTTTGGGGACGATGTTAAAGGTCAAAAGTGTTTTTGCACAAGATATAGAAATTTAATTGAAACTATGCTGTCATAAACGCAAACTTTCTTTCTTTCAATATATCTAAATGAATGTATCTGAATGGCTGAAACCACGGACCCATGGCTCAATGAAATATCCATAATCAAATAAATGAAACAAAATCAAGAAACAGAAATGTTTCACTTTCACCCTTGCAAAAAATATATTTCTGTCAGGCTTTTATGAAAGCAGAAGTAGATTTCATTAATATTTTTCTTTCCCCTAGAGTTGTGTGGCCAATTTACAACAAGTAGTAGACCAATCTAAGGTAGAGACTTTGGCCTCGGCTGGTTCGGTTGGAGGGGGTAACCACATTCACCACCAAAGAACGTCCATGGAAATCTATGCGGTTAAAAATCGACAGGGTTCCATATCTATCTCTTACTGTATAAATAATCAATGAGAAGAAAAGAAATATATTCTATTCTCATTTTCAGCAAAAGGATAATTTCATTTTCATTTTCATTATGTGAGTTCACTGTATATTTTTTTGGATAGATTGCACTTTTGAACATTTGATTTGTTCAGAATAAGAGGCACAGTGTCTCTCTTTTGATGATCGAAGCAGAAGTCACTTATAGCCTGCCCAGACTCAGGATATTAATACAAAACTCGTATAAAGAAATGTCATATAGAGAATCATTGTATTGCAAAAGAGGCTAGACTTTACAAGATCTTATATAAGAAATGTCTGATAAAAAATTATTTTGGAGAGGTCATTTGACATGACAATTGGCCAATCATCAGTCTGTGTTCATGATAAGCGCTGCCCAGTTATATGATTTTCGTAGAATATGACATTCAGATCAAAACGAAACCTTTAATTCTTTATTGATTTTTCATTCAAAAGGATACTCAGAAATGTATTTTGCTAAGAAATCTTTCTTTAAAACACAACACTCAGAAATGTATTTTGCTAAGAAATCTTTCTTTAAAACACAACACTCAGACATATCATAGCTATACAATTCTTATATTATGCTACTCTAAAAGCTGGGGGAGGGAGGCAGTAAGTCACTTCTTGTAGGGTCTATCAGATAATTAAAAATCTATTACCCCCTCCCCAAGAATCATCCTTTAAAACAAATAAAATGAATAAAACGTTTACAATACAAATGTCAGGCTTTTCTAAATTGGTATGTGTTCTTTCCAGCAGGCCCTTGACCCACATACCCACTTTATAAATTACCCAATAAAAGTCATGTTCAAATATATCAATGCTTGTCAAATTGAATCAAACCAATCTCAATATATGGCAAATGACAGAATGATTTCATCACTACGTGCAGATTTCAACCTTTGTCATTAAAGGTTAGAGAGAATACATTATTTTTTCACCACATGCATTCATTCCAAGGTCATTAAATTTAGAGCTCCAATGAAAATCGCTTTAACATCAGATTTTTAAAACAAATATTTGAAACACTCCCTCCCCCAAACAAAAAATGAATGTTTCCTCTCTAAATGATATAAGTGCCATAAGTGCTTAAGAAGTTAAATAAGACTTCGGGACTACAAATATTAGTCGTGGACACATCTAATGTGATTAGAGAAGGACTTCAAATCTTATGATAGAGGTATGAGATGTTAAACTAATGATATATAATAAACAAAATGTACAATGTTACAATTGAGTAAGTTAACAAAAATCAGAATTTTTTCTTCTTCAATTTGCATGAATTAGGTCAATGACACTTAAAATGTGCATGAGAGAGAGCCAGCTTCCTGGTTACTACGACTTCTGGTACAACCATCATATTTTTAGTCTGATCAGAAGGGGAAAACGCACAAAAAATCCCATGATCTTCGACCTCAGACCATTATCATCTTGTAACTTTTCCAAGTTTGTGGAAGACAGGATATCAAAAGAAGTAATAACAAATTAGGGACAGGAGAATTGCATTGTAAAGAGGTCTGCTCTGTGCGGGGCGGAAGGGCATTGTGTAATCACGGGAGGGGGGGGGGATGCTCCAAATTGGCAGCACCTGTTTGTTGAACATGCCTCCATGGAAGAAATGAGATCATCAGAAGTCAAATTTAACCTGATTTCATCATTTCCGTCATATTTATCAATTTCTTCATAGGTTTTTGAAGAATGTGACAGAAATTCATGCATCATGGTGATGAACATAGTCTTCACACACAGACCCTTTTTTTGCACTTACACACAATTCAATAAAGAAATCATCCCAACCTGGCCCAGCTTCACTATGTCAGTCTTTAGCGGTGTCAGGAACAACTACAATACAAGACTTATGGTCTGAGGTCTCCTTACAGTCTTACAGTTCAGACATTATTCAACTTTCTTTGTTTATGACAAGTGTTTGTACTTTCAAACTAGGACGGAAATTGGAGGAGAGCGTTGACATGGAAGATGACAGGATAATAGAACGATGAGAAGAGACACCTTATTTCCATGTTTGATTAGACTAGATGTGGTTTCCTGTTTCTCTGGTCTAGACTCTCAGGTATTCATGGATGTGACGAGACAATACCTATAAGACAATCCGTCTAAAATCAGATCTTCAAATACCTCCACTCATGATCTTTGACTGAGTCGAGCGTCAAGAAGGTTGATGTAGATAAACAAACATAAAAAATCATTTTCAGTTTTGGATACAAATGTTTCCATGAAATGAAAGTAAAATATTTGCAGCATGACACCTCTCAAGTGATGTTACTTATTTCTATTAAAAACAATGGCTTAATAGCTTCTATTGAATTTATCATCATAAAATGTTTTTGAGTATCTAAACATTTGAAGAAAAAAATAATTTAATATCCTTGCAACAGTTATAACATGTATCAAATAATTTTATAATCTAATTACATTGAAGATGAAGTTGAGTTCTGGTCATGCGATTGCATTGTGAAAGAAACGGTGTGGAATCGACCAGAAAAGGTTGATCAT
>JARBES010019777.1:0-11743 GCA_030265145.1 Strongylocentrotus pallidus | reverse complement strand
CATGCAATCGGAATTCGGAGTGGGTATGAAAAAAGCGGAGTAACTCCGCCTAAATCGGAGTGGTTGGCAGGTATGCCTTTGGCAAGACATTGATCTACATTTGCCACACTCTACCCAGGTGTAGTAAATGGATTCCTGGTAGGATTTATTCCTCAAATGCACTGAGAGCTACAGTCGCTGGAGCTAAAGCAGAGGCAATGATACCTAAAAGCTTTTGGAAGCGCATAGAGACGTTATATCATGGTGCTATGTGCGCTATACGAAGGGTATATTAATATTATCTTCAATCACTTTGTACTGACCATAAGAAATGATAAGATTGATCTTCTGGGTGTGACCGTCCAGAGAGGTACATTGGTCAGTGGTCAGCGCATTACGTGAGTTGATGATCTTGGAAAGGGAATCAGCTGCAAACATTGTCTGGTAAGAAAATATATCAAGAAATTAAACAAATTAAAGAAAACATTGTATGGGAAAAATATAAAATCAGGTAATCAAACAAATAAGGAATGAAGCAATATTCCAGGAAAGCACCAAATTTACTGTTTTGTGGCTGCTTTTATATTACTTTGTTTTGCCATGCAAACAAAATCATGCAAAACCCAAATCTATCATGAAGACTTAACTGCTGTTTTGGCTTGAAGAAAACTTCTTATATGAAAAGATTGACTGAATAATTTTGAGGAACAAAATACATGCTAAAGTTTGGAGCTCATAAATGATATTTTAATGTGTATGACAGGAGCAACAAAGCAGAAAATTAACAGCACCACATAGTCTAGTAATGATAAAATTCATACAATTTAGCTGGAGAACAAATTTTCATCAAGAGAGAACTGATAAATTTCACCCTGTTTATTCAATACAATCAAATCCTACACATACATGTTTGCATATTAAAATGGAACATGATAAATTGTACAAACAAGTCAGTTTTATCTAATATCAGGATAGATGAATAAAAATATGCTCTTTGTTGCTCTATGAGACCTACAGGAACATAAAATAGATGTTAATACCTCGTTTCCGTTAGCATCTGTGATTTTGATGTATGCGGGGTCGGAGCAGACGAGAGTGATGCGGTTCTCCTGAGCAACCTGGCATTCTCGGTTACAGACCTCCTCTAAATCTTCTGTTATGCACTGGCAGTCGTTAGGGTTCCCCTTGATGAAATCAATGTAATCCTCAGGTGTCTGGCATTGCTGTAGGAATAAAAGATTTAAAGAGATCGTTATAATAATGGAAAACTGCTGTATTCCTTATTTGGGACTTCCATCCCTCTTCTGATATCTCTTATTCAGGGCTGTACGCTATCAAGATTTGAACTCTTATTTCTTTATTATACTGTATTCTACTAAAATCTAAACCAGACGCTCGGCTTAAACTTTTATTCGAAATTGAGTTAACAAAAGGAGCTAGTCTTAAGGTCTAGGTTTCCCTTTGTTAAACATGTTAGACCCAGGGTTAGGTTTAACGGAAGAATTGGACATGACGGCCTGTATGCATGCCCTGTTAGCAATTTTCTGGGATGCAGGGTTGAAATTTGGGGACCCATGAGTTCTTTGTTAGTGGCGACCCTGCCATATCCAGTATTGAAGTCGCCTAAAGTGGAATTTTCTTTCCCAGCATTTCCCGACCCATTTTCACGGCAAAGACCACCATCTACATGTACCTCCAACCTTACCTCATTCCTACAGTAATCTTGCCACTGCTCTTCCGTCCAGCACTGTCCCTGCTGGTTCCTGTAGGTGCCCTCATCACACTGCTCATAAACACTCTTGGTGCAAGCCTCAGTGTTCCCATCAGCTTTCAGAGTGTAACCGTGCTGACAGATACACTTACGGTCAGTGAACTGAAAAGGAAAAGGAAAAGGAAAACGTTTTTCAGTGATACCTTTGAGGAATTTAGTGTAAAACAGGACTATTTGCAAGGGGAAAATTTGGAAGCAAGCAGTCTATCAAATTTTGGTTTAACATGAAAGAAATTCCAATCTGAAGTACATGTATATGGTTGTACACGTAATTGTTTACACAACAGTTAGCTCAGCTAATATTTTCAAGCGACAGTTGCAAGATGCAAAGTTCCTTTCAATCATTTCATTTTGATGAATGTTTTTAAAAGATGGTGGTAACTTAGGGGGTTAAAGGCTTTTACACACAAACCCACTAAAATAAATACCTGGAATTCCTGATTGGCGCCGTTGCAAGTACACTCCGACGACCCAACTGCTCCCTCCGTCGTGGCTTGACTACCGCAATGGAAGCATCCCTGCTGACCGGTCAAATGATTAAAGTGATCTACGCCGCAGGTCAGACAATCGGACATCGCAACGGCGTACTCCGTGCTCCTGAACGTCCCTACGGGGCATGCTGTTGCCGCCGAGGAACCCTCCGGGCAGTAGTACCCCACGGGGCACGGGAAGGAGTTGGTATAGTTGACGCCGTGCATGGTGGTGTTGTCCAGCGGGTAGTCGGTGGTTGCGCCTTCTAAGCACACCACGCCCGCCGCGCAGACGGTGCAGTTGGCACGGTCAGGTATGTTGCCGTAGTAACCGGCCGGGCAGATCTCGCAGGTGTTCTCGAAAGTGCTGCGCCTTGAGCCTTCCTTCTCACGGTAACCCAGAGGGCAGATGACGGGTGTGATTGAACCTGATAAAAGACAAGTAATATTTGTTTTGATATCGTTAGAATCTCACAGGCAAAATGTGCTTGCAGAGTACCTACAGATAGATTTCGATGGGCGGCTAGTAGAAGGGCGTAACTGCGTTGCGCCCTACTGTCCAATCCAGTCCACTATTGCATCAAGCAGGAGGTCATTGGCTTTGAAATGCCTGTAACTTAAAATACATGTGCGGATTTGATACAAAGCTACTCAAATTAGGTAATTACCATCAATTTTCAATTATTACATTTGTTGAATAAAGGTGAGAAATCTGTGTTATGTTAAAAATTAGTATATTATGTTTCTTGTTTTTTTTGCTTTCACACAAATGAACTTATACTAAGGTTGGATTACTGTTTAAATATCATATCCTTATTCATTTATTTATAGGAATTATACATTGGATTCCATACAAAAGGAATGAAATTGGCTGACAATTGGCATACTTGTAATTTACATTGAATTGACATTTGAAATACTGTCAGATGATTTTTTTAAAACAAGTAAATTAAGATTTAGAAAATTTACAGTAAAAACAAAGAAGAGATGAAAGAAAGGAAGATTCTGAAGAAACACCCCATAAAGTATTTGGTTGAAAAAGCAATAGAGGGAGAGAAGTTGTGTGAAACGGTGAGAAATTTTATTTTGAAGAACCAAATTCAATGTAAAGAATAGTGTAATAAACATTATTATCTAAGAAAAAAAAATCAAATATCATAGGGGAAAAAATATTCAAATCAAAATACAGCTGGAAACTACACTTGAAGTTTAAAATAAAAAACAACATAGTTTCAAAACTTATTTTGACATGAACGACTGTGTTTATCATTCAAAGGAAAGTGTTGTAGTAGACTGTGGTTCATCATGTGAGTGCCATCCAAGGAAAAATATCAAATATAGAATATAAAACATATTCAGATAAAAATACAGCTGAAAACTGCACTTTAAATTGGAAATAAAAAAACAATAGGGTTTCAAAACTTATTTTTGCAAATGGGACTTTAGAATAATAAATCAAAGGAAAGTGTAGGGGAAAAGGTAGTAGAAGGTGGTTCGTCAAGTGATTTGTTTTTCCCCTTCTTTTTTCAAAGACGACTTTATTGATCAAACTTGCATAATAAAGGAGACATAATATTCCAGGACAAAATAAATTATTGGTAGATGCAGGGCATAAAAAAGACATGTTGGACAACAATACAAACACAAAGAACTTTAACAAAAATAATAATATGCATATCAGTGAAAGGGTAAATCACGCAAAGATTATCTAACAAAAACCCTTCTTTAATAAAACGATACTGAACTGTTGAACGTTCTACCCTGGTGTACTGTCTATTGCACAGCGCCATCTCATGGTCAACTGGCCAAAAGTGTATAACCCAAAACATAATTTACACTTCGCAGAGGACTTGATGCCCGAACCAACAGCGCAGCTAGGGAAGCAGCGACTTACAGGATCATAATGCTCCAACTGACTTGAGATGGCGCTAGAAGGGAATTTTACGGTAGTGCCAATCCATACTACTGTATGGCTTTAAATGTAAGACTCAACAATACATTTTTGTGACATGCAAATTGTTAATTGTGAGTATAATATTGTATCAAAGTCTATCAAATAGTAATATTGTAATCAAATTGTATTGTGCAGAATAAGTAATAATTAAAAACGATACATAAATAATTCAAACAATTGGTGAATGATCACTTATGAGCTTTCCCTCTTCATTTAGGGAATACTTACATAACGTTGTATATACTTAAAAAGGAAGAAAAAGATTAGAAACCATACTGAGAAACTGTATGGCGTACAAACTGAATAATCTATGAAAAGTCTATTATCAGATAATATTCAAGTTTTAACAGGACAAAAGATTAGTACTCTACATTAGAATTATATTTTTTCTTGAAATACCATCACTTAAGGTGAATAATTAAAATAAAAACTATATGTATCAAGATTTTATTCATAAATTTCACTGAGTTTCATGCAGTCGATGTACATAACCTTCAGACATTTTTATATGCAAGACAAAGGTGTGGGAGAAAGTTATTACTAAATTTTACTTCTGTAAACTAAACCTAATCACCCAGGAATGACGCTAATTATTTATTATTGTGCACTAAGGCCAGCAGAGATCTTTTCTGCTCCTCAAAGAGTTTCTTTTCTAGTAGGTAGAAGAAAATTCAGCTAATGACCAGTTTGTATTTGAGTTTTCTTCTGCAGTCAGATAAGAATTGTATGATGTTGTATCGGAATGATACATGTAATAAGAATTGTTGCAATCTATGTTGCGCCTTTTCCACAGGATAAATAGCACTTTCAGATGCCATCCCTGGGTCAGTGATCGAGTTAGATTGCATAAAAGTTATCAAGCAGAAACAGTTCATTGAATTTAAATGGTTACAGCATAGATATGTCTTCAAACTCAAATTTGATCAAGGAATGCTGACTCACCAGGACAAGGTGATGAATCGTTCAAGTAGCCGCACTCTTCCCCACAGTAGTGACCGTCTGGACACTGGATGGGGTACGGTGACCGCACTGGACAGTAGTAGCCGGCTGGACACTTCTCCTGAATCTTGGAACGATTGCAGTAATACCCTGGGAGGTAAATACAAAGATGAATTGAATTTAATTGAATTGAATTTTTTTCCACATCTCCAGTTTATAAACATGTATAAGGCATTACAGAATATATTTTAAAATAACAACAAGTCACTTGCACCTATCCAACTTGCTTGTGGATACACTCATGGGAAGTAGATGCAAAAGGAATAAGTATACTAATAAATGAACCACGAATCAGGAGAAAATAATAATGTAGGGTTCCTGGTGTTTCAAAAACTTGCACTTAAAATTTATTTGAACTCCTGAAACTTGTGACCGCCATGTATCTCAGCTTGCTATGAAATGCAAGTAAATCCATGTTATGCAGATCAAACTCAAGTTGCGATCAATCTTTACAAAAGTCATTCACTGTATTGAAGTGTACATACCTGGTTGGCAGTCTCTTTGTGTCCAGGAGCCTTCGGGGCAGAATTGTCCCTCATCACACTCAATCTCAAAGATGTTAGCTGTGTCATTGGGGCAGTAGTACCCTGGAGGGCAAATGGTACAGTCCATCTCATCTGCAAAGGAGAAAACAAAGCCAAGAATGATTTCAGAAATGAAGGGTTGTGTAATTATTGTGAATTATGAAATGGTTGCTCAGTTGCAAAGATGATCATTGGGGCAGTAACACCAGGGCAATAATACATCATCAGTATTATGACTATTCTTTCTGAGGGCCCTGCAATCATATTATTACCTCAGCTTTTTACATTAATCTGTCTAACATCCTTCCTTGGAGTTGCCTTTAGATGGCAACGAAGCTGTAACCTAAATATGGCATCAGGTTAGTATTTTAATTGGATATGGACCCATGAGTTTATATTACTGAACTGGTTCCAACTGAATAGATGTAAACAATGCATGGTACTTTGTGCTGATAGCTAGAATGGTGTTAGTACTGCAAACAGTATTTTAGAGGACAGCATTGATTGAATTTGAATGTAAGGCTTCCTGAGAGAAGTTTCAATTGTGGTAAAGAAATTTTTGGCTTGCATCCAGTAGACCAAGATTGCATGCTTGATCTTGTAGTTGAAAAAAGCTATTGTCCTAATGGCGGACTGATTAATATTAATGAGTCAGAACGAGTTATATGTTTCCAGTTCATCGTGACTGTGCCATGGACCAGTGAATGTCCTAGTGATAGAGTCCCTGCTCGGCAAGCAGTAGATGGCAGGTTCAAATCCCGCTGGTTTGAAGATTTTTTCCTGACTTGTTTCTTTAGGAAAATACAAGATCGAGCATGCAATGTTTATCTCCTGGGTGCAAGCTGAAAAATTTCTTTACAACAACAGTATAGATGGAATTCCAATTGACATCATGGATGCATTTAGACATACATGAAAATGAATGCATTCAGACACTCATGTAAGCGAATGCATTCAGACATTCATGCAAACAAATGCATTCAGACATTCATGCAAACGAATGCATTCAGTCATTCATGTAAATGTATGCATTCAAACATTCATGTAAACAAATGCTTTCAGACACTCATGTAAATGTAAGAGTGAACCAGACTAATACCGAAGATTTTCAAGAAATGGTTGCAAAAACCCACCTGCAGCACTGACTTCACTCCTGTATGTCCCTGCTGGGCAGGAGATGGGCTCATATGTTGCTATCGGACAGTAGTGACCAAGCGGACAGGGCACTTTGGTGTAGTTGGTCAAAGCTAATTAAAGAAAAAAGAAGAATATTAATAATAATAGTACATGTGATTCATACCAACAAGAAAGACAAAATCATAACATGATAGCAAAAAAATCACAAAAGTTTCAGAAGTACTCGTAGGGAAGTTCAACCTCAGGGGTAAACTAATCTAACAGAAAGCAGAAACAACAGAGGAGCAGTCTGATAAAAAATTGAACAAAATCAGAAACAAAATAAAGAGTTACAATTTGTTAAAAGTTGTAACCAATTTACGTAATGGAATTTCAAAGAGGCTGAATCGGCACTGTCACTGCGACAAAGTGCCGTTCAAACACACAAAATGACTAAAATTTTAATTTCTTCAAAATGTATGAAATACAATGTACCCCCTGGCCCCTAGTCTCTCAGAGAGTCTACGGGAGAGGAAAATGTAAGATAATGACTTTTCCATATGGGTTTATAGTTGGAAAATACAGAGCATTACAAAAGGCCTGTTGTTCAGAAAACTTGGTAAACCCGAGGATTAGCTTTCAGTTTTCTGAACAACAGGCCTTTTGTAATGCTCTGTATTTTCCAACTATAAACCCATATGGAAAAGTATAAACCCAAATGGTGTCGAATTCCCCCGGAATTGAAGCCCAAGTTAGTCCTTCAGTCTTACCTGGTTCGTTACACCAGTAGCCAGCTACGCATGGCTTGCATGTACTGCTGTTAGTGGCTCCAGACTCTGCTGAATAGGTCGTGTTTGGACACGGTTTTCTGTCCTCATCAAACTCACAGTAATATCCTGAAAAATATACAACAATTTCGTTTGAGTAACTATCATTTCAAGATGTAATGTGTATCATTGAATTTGTCAGAATATTCATAAGCAACAACAAATATTTCATTTAATTAGACTGTGGGTGGAACTTACACTGTACATGTACATCAATATTGATTTTATGCCCCTGAGGCAATGAATTCCACCCAAACATGTCAATGCTTTGTATATAAGTTTGGATTTAAAAAAAAATTATTTTCTTTTCTTCCTAGCAGAAAACTAAAAAGGTCTTTCCTTACAAGACATATAAAAACAACTATTATATTGATGACACAAAGAAAAACACATGTTATTATTTAGTAAAGTTCAGTGCAGTGTACAGTAGAACTACTGCAAGAAGTTAAATCATCTGAAGAGAGGATGAGGGTGTGCGGGGCGGGGGGGGGGGGGGTATCAAACTTGCTCAACTACCTAGTCAAGTCTTTAATCCATTCAAGCATGACATCTCTACAAATAAAACTTGATAATATCAAATTAATTTATTACCGTTTCAAATTAAAAGAGAAATAAGACCAACATACCTGGTGTACAAGGTTGCGGCAGGACGTTATCTACCGAGCAGATATACCCAGCGGGACACTGCTGACACTCAAGGACACTCATCGCTCCTTCTTTAGCTATAACCTTACCAGGCTCACACGCAGACACGTTCGCTGCACCTGTGGTGACAATAACAGTTCAGAGATAGTCAAATGGAATTAACCATAGGAAATACTTGTATTGAGGCTAATTGTACATGTAGGAGCACTTTGCCCTTATGATATAGAAACCCCTCACATCGTGCACATACATATATAGTGTCATAAACATTCCACATATTGTCAAATGAAACTGACCAATAAAATAAATACGATGCAGTAATACTTCTTGCAATAACAACTCCTATCTAAAGGATTTCATCATAATTTTCGTGAATACAGTGGTATTTTAGCAATTTGGCATTAAAACTTGTTACTATGATACAATACACCATTCTGTGTCACGGGTGGCAAGTCCTATTCAAGAATTCACAAAGTTGCTACTCTTTTTTTTTCTTATTAAAAAACAAACCGGCACAGGTATTCTTAAAAGTATTTTATTCCCAATTGAACACATAATCAAATATAAAAACTTTATCATGTTGATACTGAATGTTGATTGATTCAAATTGTCTAAAGACTAGATTCAAATAAAGAGATTAATAGAACTTGTGGAAATGGTTTTCTTTTTCATTTTGTACTGTGATACAATATCCCAATCTATGTCATGGAGTGGTAACTCCTTTTCAAGAATTCACAAAGTTGCTACTCTTTTCTTCTTGAAAAACAAACCAGCATAAAGAATTCTTCATAGTGTGGTTTGTTATATGCCCAGTTGAAGAAATAATTAAATATCAAAATTGTCTTATTTTGGTTCTGAATGTTTACCTTCTTCACAGTAGAAACCAAAGGGGCAGATTTCTCCCACGGTGGGATCGCTTCCATCAGGTGTGGGTGTGTCTGATCCGCTGTAACACAGATACCCTGCTGAACATGGGCCAGCTACACGACCACCAAGACAGTAGGAACCTGACAGACAGAAGAAGATATGGATGGATGGATGTTGTAGTTCTCATTTCAGATTTATTTGTTATCACACATGTATGACTCTTGCAGAATAATAGTTTTTAACATAGTACTGTGTGCCTGCACACTGTACTTCCAGCAGGTGAAGATAGACCGATGAACAAGAGCCAGCTATACGACCACCAGGACAGTACAATCCTGGTAGATGGAAAGACAGGAACATGTTTATTTCTTGCAATATGATAGTGTTCAATATAGCGCTGAGTACCTGTCAGATGAGCGCATACACATGCATAAACATCTAAAGATATGGACTACAGGGATTTGTGTCTACTACACACCAAATCTGTACCAGTTTCTTGGAAACTGTCAAATATGCATTTTATTCAAGAATAGATATAAGCACAATGCAAACATAAAGACAGAAACCCCTTCTTCTGTGTCATGACTGACATATGCTGCTCAAGGTTTTAAGTGGTGAGTAATATGTTTGAATTAACATGGTCTAGTTCTACACTTTTTTCCAGAAACAGAAATAGTTGCCACTTTCTTGATGAAGTATTAACACTGTATTAATAAATCAATGAAACATAGTTGCGATTTTACAGCGGGTAACCCCTATCTTCCGCTTGGCAAATAATGATACAATGAAGTGGATGTCTTACCGGTAGGGCACAGCTGGCATTCATCTGCCGCCGCCAGACCAGTCACGTTATCCATGGTGTACGTGCCATTGGGGCAGTTGACAGGTGCGGGCGAACCCTCAGGGCAGTAGGAATAGGGGCTGCAGGGCTCAGGTTGACTGGAGTTTACAAGACAGAAGAATTTCTCGGGGCAGACAAGGCAGTCAATGGACGCTGTGTTGGGTTGGTAAGTACCTGCAAGTGGAGAACATCAAATGATAGATGTCAAAGGTCAAATATCAAAGGTCAATGAAATCAATGCTTAATGATCTTTAAAGACCAAAATGAAATATACATATTAAAAGATTAGAAGTAAGGTTTAAGCTGTTTGTATGGTACTGGTATGCTGGTAGTAGTACCTAAATAACATTTCAAAGTGTTTTGTTTTAAGGCTTTTTTCTCTAAATTTCAGTATTTCTCTTTCTTTCTTATCTTCACCTGTATGCTCAATCAAGAAATACAACAGTTGGTTCAATAAACTAAGTATATCTTTTCTTCATATATCTTGATAATGAACAGAATCTAAGGATTTACTATGAAGGAACATGTGTTTAACCCCTTGTATAGCAGCCACAAATATTTTTTTAAACAATTAACAAAATTATAAAAAAACAGATATGACCATTACATTGTCTCGCTCAATCTTAAAAAGGACTAACAAACTTTATTCACTTGATATTGAAACATGAAAACTAAGGCACATACCAGGTTCACAGGCGTATGGTGTCGCTGTGTCATTCAGGCAGTAATGTCCTGCCGGACACTCAAACTCGCTTGGGCGATTGTCCTGCACCTCAGCGTCGCTAGGGCAGTAGTACCTCTCGAGACACCAGCCCGTGGGGGATGATAAGCCGCTGGTTCCGCAGTACTTGCCTGCAGTGCAAGGCAAGCAGTCGGTGATGTTCCTACCGCCTTGGGTTGGGTTGAAGGTTCCAGGAGGGCAGAACGCCTCAGATGTCACCCCTGTAGAAGAAAAGATCGGTATAGAGTTAGATGGGGTGGTATGTGTAGTATGAATTACAGCTTTAAAGACACTCGGTAGTCAGCTCTCATGGGGAATTTGATACCATTCTGGTGTTTACCCAATAACAGGTGTTGTCAATCACCAGGGTTAGCCTTCAGTTTTATGACCATTAGACCTTATGTAATGCTTCGCTTTTCCGTTACTGAAGACTCTCAAGTATTCTCCGAGAGATTAGGGGGGGATTCTTGACTGGCCTATGGGTTAGCTGTGTGCAGATTTGTACTCCCATTAGTGGTATTTCCACCAAGTCTGGTGTCAGCGAATTATGGCCTTCTGCACATGGAAACTGAGCGACTCCCTTTAAGGCCTCTTTAGACATAAGATAGATAATAACCAATTCTGCCTAAATAAATAAGGTAAAGTGGAGAGCGCTTAACATAATCTGTATATTGTAACACACAGATGGTGAGCATGCATTAATTGCTGCATGCATATATATTTTTTTTTTTAAATCCCCTAAATATATATTGCCTCTTGGCACTACATGCAAAGTTTCATGACAGTTTCAGGTGGTATACTGCATCTAGTCTGAACAGACCTCCAAGCAGATAATTAATTTCCTCCTGTTCACTCTTGATTTTCTAAATCACATCTCCAAAATCAAGCATAAATTTATAGGAGATGCGAAGGTCGAGGGTTCGAACCCCGACACGGCACTCATATCCTTTGGTAAGATATTAACCTGCACTTGCTACTCTCCACCCAGGTGTTAAATGGGTACCCGGTAGGATGCGACCGTCATTGTTG
>JARBES010018871.1:0-11771 GCA_030265145.1 Strongylocentrotus pallidus | reverse complement strand
TACTGAGCGAATTTTCGTGAGCAAAACAAATGAAAAATTGGGGCCCCCCCTAAGAAATCTGCGCCTGAATATATACCCTAAAGCTGACCAATTTTGAGAAAATTGCCCTCCAAATTCGCCATTTCCAAGAAAATTGCGAAATAACTTCAACTTGCTCTAAAATGTATAGAATTTGATGACGTTACAGCCCGTTAAATGCGTGCAATACATTGCTCGCAAATGATGTCAAACTGACCGCAATAAAACGTTCTTTCAAATGATACCAAGTACGTTATATGTTATCACAGAAATATTTGAGTAAATTGCGTTTGAACAAGGGTCACTATACAAATTTTGCTGAGTTTCCGCCAACTTATAACATGTGTCGGCTATGACGTCATTTTTCAGACTGCTTTATGCCCCCTTCCTGTCCCAATTTTTTCCTTGAAATGTAGCAGTGATATTCCGAGTTGCAATACGCAGTGCATCTCAAAGGCGGGTTTTCGAAAATCGTCAAGGGGGCCAATTAAGACGCCATTTTATACTCGATCTGCATGATTGTGTTAGTATGGGCGGTTCATCACGCACCAAATCCCATTGGTTTTGCACGCAGTGCTTGCTAGCCCTTTCTAGGTCCTTTCCTCTATTCAAATTCTCGTCAAACTTCGTAGGCATAGTCTGTAGCATCCCTCCAAGGTCACTGTATTAATCGTTCTCCGGATTCCCTCATGCGTGACCGTCCAGGCGCCATTTTGTCCGTTTCGGGTCGTTTTGGTGGCCTTTCTTTCGTCCTACCTATCTCCACTATCACAGAAGCTACATACTTCTTACAACTGAAATTGCTTTGGATTGTCGATAGAAGCTCTTCTGTTTGAACCGTAAAAAAACGTGCGTCATTGCACGCACATCGTTGTGAAACGATTGTATGTCTAGTTTTGTTATTATTATTATAAAGAACTTTATAAGGAGAACAAGTGGAGGACGTGAAAAAAGAAAAAGAAAAAGGAGGAGTTAACGAAGAAGGAGAAAAAGAAGAAGACAGAAAAAAATGATATGAAGATGAGGAAGAATATGAAGAAGAAGAAAAAGGAACGTTGCGTGAACAAGTAAAAATGTTAGCGTAAATTCAAGGTTCATCATTTCAAAATCTTACACCCGTTTAAAAATTGCTTGTCTACTGTTGACGATTATGCACCTCTTTAACATTTAAATACATCAACATACCATTCATTACTGCAGCTACAAAATGTGGTTTGTTTATCTTCTGTAAGCCTTCTGCTAAGACTACACGGTGATCGATTAAACCGGGACACATCCACTTTTTCCAAACCTTGAGCAGAGTAAGTACGGAGGCCATGTTGCTGTCGGGTATAGCTTCGTCAGTCAGTTTGAGCATTCTCTGGAGATCACCTATACTCTTCTCATCATATACGCTGAAGTCTCTCATGATTTCAATTTCGATGTCGTCTACGGGTTCCTTGACGACCTTGAAATCCTGAGTGTTAGCGTCTCCGTCAGCATCGTTTGAAGGAGTCTGTTCTATTACGACGACTACACTGCTTCCGTATGATTTCTTCTCTTCCTTCGTCTCAGTGAATTCCTCGTCAACCTTAGTCTCGTCATCTTTACGGACTGCCGTTGCTATAGCAAGTAGTTCTCCATAACTGGGCTCAAAGGCTTGAAGAAAAAGAAGAAGAAAAAAAGCCCGCAATTGAAGTAGTGTAGGCTATTTTATATCTATCTAATCGAAAAAAAACATCTAAAAGATGTGTGCTGATATGACAATGTGTATGCCAAAGAGACAACATTTCATGTATACAATAACATGAACATGAAAGTTTCACCTGTAAAAGACTCGTTCATTATTTGTATCTTTTTTGTGGAGGGGATGGGGGCCTAATTCTGATTATTACGTATGTCATATGCCTACTATTGAGCTAGTATTGAATATGACAATACAGTATTGAGAATACGTGCTTCATATAGGGCAACAAAAATGCTGAGGATCCTCACGAACAGAGAAAAAAAGAGGCTGCTTACCGAACTTAAATCTTTTCATGGCATTCGGATATCCAGCCTTATCAAGAATGCTGAAGAATGGTATGGGAACAATCCGATACATCTTGACTAACTGTAAGACAAGACTTATAGTACCGACTCCAAGGTGAGAGGATCGGAACTCTTGTCTGTAAGATGTTAATTTGTTTTCGCTGATTCCAAGGGCCGTGGAAAAAGGACGAAAGTCTTCCAATATTAGATCAAGCGCCAGATCGACCAGTTCTACTTTGTAGATGAGACCACCTTCGGGACGAGATAGCAGACCTATAGCAAAGAACATAAGTTCTTTTTATACAAATATTGAATTTGTGTATGAAGTGAATAAACCCCAATTACTTATTCCCAGCGTTGGATCCGTTAACTTGTATTTTACTAACGAGTCATTTTTATCTTCATCTTGGGAGTATTTAAACCTAAAATACCTCTTTACCGACTTAAGACTAGGAAATGTATTTAGAGAGACGATTCGACAATAATTAGTCTGCCTGGATGACTTACTTGATCATCAACGAACATACTGCAGATTCTTGTAAGTCCAGATCAGTGCTTTTTACTTTGAAATCTTGAAATTCTCCAAAGTCTAATTTCATCTGAGCAATTCATTAGTAATGCTAATATTCGCTCACTCTCATCGACTATACCCACCATCAAAATTGATCGCTTTCAATGCTTCCGAAAGTTCTCGTTGTTTCTTATCCTGTTTTTGTTCTGCCACTTTCTCTCTCCATCTAGACATTGCTTCTAACCGGTTCTTTTCATCAATAAGATATCCTGGTGTACATGGAATGTTGAGAGCTCTACAGAGCTGTATCATCGATTGTTCAGGGACCAGCTTCGCAATCTGCTGCAGCTTCTTTGTAGCAGGCCACTTCTCGTCAGACTCTTTCAGATCATCATGGGGAACTAAAATATGTAAAAATAAAAGAGATCGATAATTTGATAAGAAATACATTTAACTTTGCTGATCTTACTGTGTATTTTCAATGTGTACTTTTTGTCCATATAAATATTTCATTTCTATAACAAATAAGTTTGTGGTAAATATCTGTACCATGACGTTGACGATCAGTGGCATCTAACTTCTCACATGAATATCTATATTTTCCAAAGACGTACAAGTTACAGAGGTGATGACGTGCAGCTCTAAACTTAAAGATAAACTTGAGTTCTGGTAAAAAAAGAAAATGAATTCTCACAGAATCAAACGAAACTTACACTGAATGTTCAAGAGTGGAAAATGTTTACTGGCCGAGTAATGAGCATAGAAAAATAAGGAAATAAAGGTTAGTAGCCCCGACACCATTTGTGTAGTCCCATATATATACATCTTTCTGTGTACAGTGCTTGTTACTACCAAGACTGGGTCAAATTTATTATGATTTTGATGACTCCAGAACCTTGCAGTACACACCAGTACTTACATGCTACATGATCAACTTTTTCTGATCCATTCCACACGTTTTCTTTCACAATGCATGACCGGAACTCAACTTTATCTTTAAAGAAATCAGCAACAACTAAAAATCTAACAAACCTTGAGCTTTCTATCGATAACAATTAAGACGATAAATTATACTTACAATGTGTCAATATAAGTTGGTTAAAGTCACTTTATCAATCAATCAGCCTTATAATATGACAACCGTACTTTAATCAAATATCGGCCTATATCCCCAATCGTAATTTAAAGATGGCAAAACTACTGAAATTGAACTGAAACCTTACCCATGTCGTCCGTTTTACCTTTGGGAACATTAGATGCACGACATAGCCGGTCTCTCTTCTCGTAATTACTACAGTTCTGCTCAGCCCACCAATCCTGGATCATTTGATGACTATCGAACAGAGCTGTCCTGTTTTCCTCGATGACGTCATCAATAAAAACATTTTTTTTCTTTGAGCCGAATAACTTAATTGCCCAACTATTTTCGCTGTCCGTCATAGCATTAATCAGTTCTGTACAGTGCCGTGACGTTATTTGAGGTGATAAGAACGTTTGTATTTCATTCTTATCTAGCCCACGTTTCAGACAATCAGGTACTGAAAGAAGATGTGATGCAAAAAAATATGTTTCATTTAAAGACTTATATGCAGAACTAGCCTTTTATTATTCTGAATACTTCTGTCATCCTTTAACTGTGAGAGAAATACAGTTTGAATTGCAATATGAATTACAGATTCATGATGTACGCATCCAAATGTTTTTGAGCTGACACGATTATATTCTTTATTCTTTATAATTTATACTATTGTTGTCAAATTCTGAAAATAGATTGGAATCTTTATTTCGATTATGATTTAATTATCTTATCCTAATGACAGCAGCATTTAATTACTTCGGAAGAAATCGTTATCGCTTGGGATGTTCTTGATCGCCTCCAGTGCTAGGCTTAACATCACTTCTTGGTTTCCAGCGCTGTTAACATCACTCCAGTGTTTCAAGATATCCATGGCTCCTTCGATGACCTCTCTTTTCCCGTTGCCCTTCAGCACTTCAAGGTGTTTATGTGGTGCACCAAGGTCTTCTAGGAATCCAGTGATTCTGTCACTTTCGGCGATGTTCCACAGTGTATGTTCAAGGTCGTCCGCAGTCACTGCTCGGGTAGAGTCGGAGTATTCTACATAAATTTGCATGTACAAGAATAAGATCGGACGTATTCCGACGTCGTTTCTACTCAGTGTGCTTTTAACGATTATTGGCTATAAGCACGACTAAGGGTTTTAACGTCATTACATTCAGTAGGCATAGTTGTATTCAGTATTAAATACATGGATAGCCTCTAGAAGAATATTTTCTTAATATTAGTCATATACTTTTCATTAACAAACTTATGTTCATTTGTCACTTAGATAAACACGAATCCTGACCAGGGCCCTGTCTTACGAAGAGTTGATATCAATCGCAACTATGTAAAAAACAGATAGGAGACTGCAAACTTGCAATTGATTGGAGGACTTGTGATTGATTTGGATCAATCACAACTCTTTGAAAGACAGGACCCTGATGTTAAAAAAGTAATAATAAAATGAGTATCGGAAAAGGTATACTTACCAACTGCTTTAAATAACTATACATCGACATAATAGAAGTGATGAAGTCTTTAGAAAGAAAATGAAAATACAAACGCTTGTAGGATTAATACAAATCATGTTGAATTACCTTGTAATTTATCTATTGCAGACTTCAAGCCGGCACTCCTACACGCATCAAATAAGTCCTCCCTCTGACATGTCCCAGTGTATCCAGCTTTCCATTGACAACACTCCTGGTAATAATCCTTGTCTGTTCCAAGTGTCTTATAACCCTCTTCGTCCTTGATTGGTTGGTCGAGGGCCTTTCCAAGTTTGTCGCTCAAATTCTGCTCTCGAGCATACTTTACCAGTGTCCATAGTTCAATGTATGAAATACGATCTGGAAAAGATGATAAAATGCTCGTTTTATTATTACTGTTTCTCCTCCTTGCACCATCATAAGGCTAATGTAAAGCACTAAACTTAATATGTGGAATGTCATTTTATCTTTAGTGTTGTTCATCCCCACCCCTATTAATTCCCAATTCTATTTCGTTCAGATACGTACTCATTTCCACCTTTCCAATGTAAATATTTTACACTACTCGTACAATAACTATATTTGAACAATGTGATACATTTGCATTTATCAACAGTAAATTTAAATAGCTGTACTTACTGTACTAACATTACCGATAACTACACAACTCAGAGCTCAAACTAAATGTTCGAAATCGTTAAAAATTGGAACGATAATTGATTTAGCTTCTTCCGTACTAATAGACTCTTTTATAAATGGAAGCGGTTGGTATTTCGTATCCATTTCTTAATTTTGTTCATCGGTGATTGTATTGTTTCATTTTGTTTTTACTGTGAGTGGACATATATGTAAAAAACATCATTGGTGCTTATCAGGGTGTTCAATCCCACTGGTAAATCAATTAACAGATTTAAACAAAACGATTAAATGATGGTCTAAACTTACCACGTTGATTCACGTTATAGACTATAAGGACCTTGTTGTATTTTGCTGAGGGAAATAATAAGAAAAATAAGATAACTTCAGCGCCATTTCCGGTTGACTTTCATTTGTTTTGGTTCCGTTTTTTGATGGTTTTGCCCTTTTGAATGTGTCTTAATTATATTTCAAATGAATACAAATATCTTTCGGCACAATATTTATAATTTTTACTTCACATAAATTTGATGTATCTTCAAAGGATCGGAAAATGTATTGCTTGTCATTTTAATCATATCTTTCGTTTTTTATATGAAAAATGTGAAAAATATAAATCTGTTTTTACTTACGTTTCATGTGTCTTTTCCGTCGCTTGATACCATATACAGCAATGACAATGATTGCAGAAACAAGTATTATAGCTGAAAGTTCAAATACAGATTAATTGAATGTGATTAAGGTCAACTTTTAAAACAGAGTGCACTGTGTCGTAAATCAAACTTAACAGGGATCTAGCATAAACAACAAGTTTCATCTCATTCATGACGCCATACCGATATGTGCGGCGTAGCCACCCATTCCCTTCCCTCTGCCTATTTGCTAGGCCTCCTCATGAAGGCAATACATGCGTGTGCACGCGCTTTTGTGTGTGGGCTTACACAGTTATTTATCGGAGTGTTGATCGAATTCTGACGCCTTGAACATTTAAACAAAAAATGGGATGGGAGGGGCCGCTGCCCTGCACAACGAAAAACCTAATAAGTGCATTTTGTTCCTACCCGGTTTTTCAATGTATTGAGACGATTAGCCTAGCTTGTTTCGTCCCCCGTAGATAGCTCCGCCTCTCTCTCGTTCTCTCTGCTGGTAAAAATCGATTGCTAAATATCAATTTTTATTTGTTATATTTCAATATCTGTCATTTTTGTTGGCTCCACTTACGGACAACGACTGCCACAGCAACATGGGTCTGTTTATGAGTATCTCGAATCAAGTGGATTGTCATGGATCTGCTTTCAGCTTCCCCAACCAGCCCTGTTGCAACACATTCATAGACAGTTTCACTGCTGCCATACGTTGCCACTGTAACACGTTTATTTCTTGTACCATCGCTGTTGTTCCACACCCTCGTTTCCAAGGAATCAACTCTCAGTGATCCATGCATGAAGAACAGGTCGATAACTGGGTAGTATTCTCTTACTTCACATGTTAACGCTGTTAGAGAAGCGATGTGGAGAGTACATGATGATAAGTCCTGTTGCTCTCTGGGACACTCGTCGATCGAAGGAAACGGCTCAAGAGGAAAAGCTATTCGATTGAATATTTTAGATGGAGGTATATAAAACATATCACTTCGAGAGTATATTTTACTGCAATTCAATTATTTAAACCTTAATCATCAATATCGACTTCTTTGCTTTGTAACTTCTAATCCTTTATAAACTAACATTTGTTGTGTTAATATGTCTTAATTTTTTAACACGGTTCCTATCATTAGTAAAACGGCCAAGTACCAGGAGATGTTCTTTCTTTTCTTTTTACCGTGTATATAAAAATGCATGAATGCATCAATCAATCATTCATCAAATAAAAAGACAAAAATAAACTGGCCTTCATAACATTTTGCCTTGGTTTTAGTAGCATAAATAAGAATTGAATACAGGTAGGCTCAATAAAACGTATTATATGGTTCAATCTGTTTTTGTTTTCAATTTTGTTCATACTCCCCATAATGATAGTAATACTAATAATTATGTCCATTTACATAATCACTACACAACCACTAAATAATATACTCCGTTGCACTACATACAAAGTATCATCCATTTCATACAAAGAATCTAATTATTACCTCCACCATTTCATACAAAGAATCTAATTATTACCTCGACCATTTCATACAAAGAATCTAATCATTACCTTCACCGTCAGCTGAGGCGTCATGCTAAGGCGGTCGAGCATTTAGGGATGTTGCTACCTAGCCGGCACCCATTTACTAAAGTTTCCCTTCAACGAACGCCGTTTAGGACAGAAATCGGTTGTGTTCTTCGAAAAAGCAATACAATTTATGCTGTATTCGATTCCTCTCATTTATCTCTCTTTCTCGCCCGCAATACTTACCAAATACATTGAGCCTGGTAATATTCCGAAATAGATGGCCTGTGTCGAAGTCAGTCACTTCACAGAAGTAGCTATCTTCATGAAGGATATTTACGTCATTGATGACCAAAGAGAATTCATTGGTGATGTTGAACAGCCCTTCTTCATATCCAGGTCCACTCCTCTCTCCGACACTGCGAGACAAGTCCATGCTGACCAATGTATCGTTCGCACCTCTTACCCAGGAGACCCTCCTTGGACGAATATTCACCAGGCATGGTAAAACACCAACTTCACCCTTCTGAACTGCCACACTCTGTTCCGTTATCACAGCACTATCTAATAACAAATGGAATGAGATCATGCTTATGTTAAGTAGATATTCATTTCGTTTATGGAGGAATCAAATCCTTTATCATTATGCGAAATTGTTTATGTTACATACAACCTACACAATTCCATATACACATTGCCTGTTATTTCGACGAACATTCTTATTCATATTCACAAATGTCTGAACCTGTATGAAATCTTTATATATTTATGTAGGGGTACGTTTAAAAATTACTTATAATACAATAAACATTATCAATTGTAGTAAATACTTAAAATAGTTGTCATGTTTGTGTAGCATCCTATATCGTAATACTCCATTCATCATGCATCCCATGAAATAGCGGAAATGTATTCCTCTCGTACTAGTCAGATCCATGTGGCAAATATAATTCACTCGCTGGAATTATTTGTTATCAAGCATTATCACCGCAACATGATGTTCGGGCAGGAAATGTCATCCATTTGGGGTTGATTTATAATACCTATCATCAAAATACAGTGCCTCTAGGTTAGTTCACACTCTCACATAATTATTAAAAGAAGAATAAAGGAATGACAGGTGTCAGAACACAGGGTGGAATGAAGACGTTCTAGCTCTACAGGAGTCAATACGGAGACAGCTTTTGTATTTGAGGTACAGACAAACTGTCCCTCAAAGGTAGTGTGTGTTCTTGATGTGGGCCCTCCAATGTATGAACGATGAATGCACCCATTTACAGACTTGGGAAAGCAACATTAAACCCTTTTGCTTGGAGAATCATGTGAGGTGGGGCATAGATTCATCTAATGTTCTTTCTCAGTCACAACGTAACGTTCATATTTGCTCAAACCCTTGTAAACAGCCTGTGACTAAAATAGAACCTACTCGTTATCTCGACATCGGTGTAGTTGTAAATCAGAATTCCTTTGTAGTTAGAGACTCTGCAGATGTAGCGTCCTGCATCTTTATTCCTCACATTTCTGATGACCAGAGAGTAGTTTTCATCTATGTCACAGCTACCATCTTCATATCTTGGGCCGGACTTTTCACCATAACTCCAGATTATTAAAGAAGGTGAAGTCGCCGGGTCAGATCCCTTCTTCCAGAAGATCCCATTTGGAAGTCCTTTAAATCGACACCTCAAGATGCCCGTGGTTCCGTTGACTAGCGTCTTCTTGATCTCAGTATAGACTTCACCGTCCGGAACACTTTGAGACGATCCTGTCAGAATAGCAAGTCACAAAGAAAGTAACAGAAATGTGAATTTATGTCTATCAAAAGGTATAAGAAATAATATGAAACTAGATGATATTCGATGTATTTGTTCAAGACACAAAAAGGAATTAGCCGGAGTTATACAATTGTGTAATTAACAAAGTGAGCTTTTCTCACATTAGCTGTTCCATTCTTTTCGAAAATGCCCCCTTCATCTTTCTCTGATTCTTCAAACATCGACATTTGCATCGTCTATGCGTTATACATTTTTCTCTTTTTGCAAGCATGTAAAGGGAAACTCAAGAATTAAATTACTTTATCTCACTACTTTCAAAGTGATAACGGATCCCAGAATACAGTAACTGGTTCGCGGCCACTTACCAAACATGGAAAACACGACACAGAACAACCCTGCTGCAAATGCTACTTTGACTGCCATGATAGTTTAGTCACTGGTTATGAAGATAGCTCTAATGGCGCGCTCCTACACTACACTTAATTGTAATTGATAAGGCGCAATACAAAACGGCTACAGTATGTTAATCATTATCGAACGACAGCCATAACGAAGTGGCACGGTGGCACGATTTGTTTGCACTGCGCAATTGTGTAAGCAAATCTCAAGTATTTTTTAATGATAATTTTGCCCGATGATAACAGTTTTGAAGACAATTTAATATTTTGTTGGCGGGAGAGGGGGAGGGGGGGGGGGGGACGATATGAGAGTGGAAATTCCGACTTACTAAGCATAAAAGCACGTGATGTGGTATAGGGGTTATCCCTATTTTGGCTTTAGAAAAAAAAGCTTGTATACGGGTTGTCATGTTTGTCTTGATCTAACAAAACATGAAATCTTCCTCTTTAAAGGGTTGTGTGCAAAATAATCTTTGAAAAATGAAGACAAATTATATGAGCACACCGTAAAGTCTGAAGTAAATTAGACAAACGATTATTTGTAAAAAAGGTGAAAATGTTTGAAAGTTGTTATCATTATGGGAATTTCAATTGGCTGAATCTGGAATCGCACTGAGATGTAGTCACTTGTTCCAGCCAACAAAATGATTAAACGTCAATTTAATTGAAATCAATGTCTCAGAAGGGTCTTTTGTTTTTCAGAGGACCTATAATATTATCCTATCCATAATGTACTCTAAGTAGTGCCCTAAGGGGGAAGGCGATTAAGTTCCAAAATAAATTCATAATACTCTCATATATGACAAACTGGGGTGTTGCCCATGCGTGTTTATGTAAAAATGCATCTACCAAATTTCCATTTTGTAATCTCATATCTGGGACATCTATATATCTCTTATTATTCGTGAAATTTATTTCAAGTTTTCGTCATTCTGTTTATCTGAATTTTGTTTCTGTTGCTTTTAAACAAATAAAGAGGCAAGGGCAGAGGATAGGGCAGAGTCAGAAGCAGGGCCAGGGGTGTAGGCATGGGCAGTGGCAGGGTAAGAGGCAGGGGCATGGCAGTAGGCAGTATACGGGGTCTTCAAAAAAAGGTAGCCGAAGTTTACAAGTCTACTACTTATCGCAAATCGTAAACTGAAGTAAAGGATGACTCTTCAGCTTTTCTTTGACACCTTGTTTACATCATCATAATGATGTCTTACTGAGGTATGTGCTCTTGAAGGTGAAAGGTTGAAAGCCAACCTTTCCCACCTTATTAGGATTCAACCTTTCCCCTCAATGCTACCCGCTTATTTGTTATGTAGATTACAGCATTGGGTTGAATGCATTGCGTAGTTAGGCTCCACTGCACTCTACATACATGCACATGTAGCTCCAACAGGTGGTGCATATCTATAGTGGGTGGGTTGAATGCATTGGGTAGTTAGGCTCCACTGCACTCTACATACATTGTAGCTCCAACAGGTGATGCATAGCTATAGTGGGTGGGTTGCCTTACTTTGCAGTGTAGTGTCACTATCTGCACACAAGTCATACAGGCAGGACCTATGGGTTGGAGGTGGATGAAAGTTGTTTCATAGGACCTATGGGTTGGAGGAGAATGAAAGTTGTTTCATAGCATTTTGCGCTGCAAGTCCAATTTCCATAGAGAGTCACGATCACCAGAACCGACATTGAGGCCTGCCCCGATTTTCTGCATTTCAGTCAACCAGTCAAACT
>JARBES010018103.1:0-11798 GCA_030265145.1 Strongylocentrotus pallidus | reverse complement strand
ATGGATTTACCCCCGCCCCCCCCCACCCCAAATTGCAACAAAAGTATTTTAAACGGTTTCTAGTAGTATTCGACCTCTGGAATAATATACTAAAAGTATACGAAAATCAAAGGTTTGGATAATAAGTGATTTATGACCATTTTTAGGTATCAGCGGCCATCTTGGACGCCATCTTGAAAATAACAGGGTTTTTTTAACCTTCGATTTTCGCATACTTTCAGTATGCCATTTCTGAAGTCGAATACTACTAGAAACCGTTGAAAAACATTTTTGTTGCAATTTTATTGGGGTTGGGGTGTTTTTTATCATATATTGACTCGACTATATAGACTGCTGTGTTACTTGAAGGTAGACCTGCACATGTACCTGTATGATACACTATGTAGAATGTAGTAGATTTAGATTTTGGGTTATTCTACACTCGCATGAAAGCTAGATAATCGTAGGATGTAACTTAGATGCGCCTTTTCTGGGTAAATAAATAAGTATTTAAAAAAAAAGTAGCTTTGTGATTACCAAATTACCATATAGACCCTGCATAATAAGGAGCTACGATTGATCAGTTACATTGTGCCAAAATACAATGCACAATCACTTACAAATAATGTGACAAAAGTTCTCTTCAAATCGATGATAATTTTATTGTCTAAATTAGTCAATGTATATTAGTATTCAAGAATTCTTGAAATTGACATTATCTTCTAAAGATATGTTTGTAAAACAGGGTAGCATATAATCGCAATATTGTATTCTTATAATGTACTGCATTGACATAATGACTAAAGTGCTTTTTTTTTTGCCTTGCAGTAATTATATTGGTTTGTGCCTTATATTTTTATTTTTGCCTGAAAAATGTTGACACTCACTATGCATTTTGCTTTCCCTTATCGCGCTTGTCCGATCAATCAATGTCTTACGGAATAAAATATATGTCTGTGTCGCTAAAGTTCTGATAGATGCTGTTATACTGCTGCAGTCGTTCCACAGTTAATTTCCTCCACGTTCTGAATTCTTAACTTCAACCCGGAACCAAACACCATATCTAAACTTACCAATTTGCTCTGTACATTAACTTTCATAAACTCGTTATCACTTTCGTTATTGATGATTTTTTTTTGTGGTTGTAGAGAAACATGTTTGCAATAAATGTTTTGTGAGTGCATGTATGATTAAATTTCACTTTTTTTTAGTTAGTACAGAGCAAGATGCGTCAGAGTTGCCAGTTTCTGTTTGATTGATCGCAACTTCTTATTTTTAATCAGAATTTGCGCAAACTTTCACTGACCCATTCCTCTCATTCTTCTGCTTCTATTAAAACCAACTATATATCAGGGTGGACTTTAAGAATCCACCAAATGTTGATACATTCTTTTTGTTAATATTCTTCAATCAAAACCTTAATAACAAAGGTTTAATTTTTTTAATTGATTTTGCAATATCTCCAAAATCATTTGCACTCGGATCATCTGTGTGTGATAGGTTATTACTGTAATAAGACCTTGATCAATTCCAAACTTCCAAAAAGTGTCTTTGCATCCGTCCAAAATGTTCCAAATGAAGCAAATTAATTATGAATATACTATATATAATTATTTTTGATGAAATGAATGAATTGATCCTCATATTTTGTACAATTAAATGTGATTATAAATATTGAGATTTAATTGCCTTAACTGCCATTCACAGTTCAACAGGTTTTATATTATTGATTAAGTATGTCACGTGTGATTCACTTGTATATAAAAGTATATGTGTAATTTGCTTGGGAGGCACCCGCTTTTGTACATATAAAGCACACAATGTGATTTTTATAAATATTTGTATATTGTGGAATATGGAATTTTTTTTTCCTATCACAAATGAAAAATAAAAATATATAAAACATTTAATAATTGCTTTCCTTTTGATTTATTGACCAACATTATTTTTTATTCAAAGCCGGATAAATTGATAATGAAATATAATCATGAAAATATATCAATTAACATGTTACTATACAATTTGTTCCTCTTCATTTGACCTGCAAAACAGAATAATTATATCGCAAACACACCTTCATCCATCAAATATTGGTGCATTACATTTAAGAAACTACAAAACACTAATACAGTCATATACATGAATGTGCTTGTAAATGTATTGAAAAACATGAGATCTAACCAAACCCTGCCTTGAACAAGATATGGATGATTCCATACGTGTGCAAGCAATACAAAAACAAGACATGCAATACTACTGTAAAGTCATTACTTTTACTACAATTCTGTTTTTGTTCATTAAACAGATGATATGCTGGCATATGAGTAAGCTAAGGAGTGTATCCGTAAATCGGACCTGTTCTAAGAATTTTCTTTCTTTTCTTATCAAGGTAAATACAATATGTGCAGTAACATCTGCAATTTTTTTCCCCTTACCTATGTATTCTATAAAAATCACAACATGTTGCTGATATGGAACTACCGGTACCTAAGGCATTAAGCTTTATATGTACGTGTATTTCCTGCAAGCCAATACAACATTCTTAAAAGAATCTAAATTATTCAACAATAGTTCAAAGGGCTAAACAACGATTTCAAGAAAAAATGAACTAAAGCAATATTTGAATACATTCATATCTTTAAGATTTCCTTGTAACATACATTATCATATAACTTTCGTAATACTGTTAGTAAACAAAGAAAAGGCACTGGATCATTTTTTCAACTTATTTGAAATAAATATCAAAAGAAGAAAATTAAAGTAGATCTAGACAATTATAACCTCTTCCTTTACTCTTTGAACATAAAATGTGCTTTCATTCATTGAAGAAACCTGTGTATGTATAATATAAATGCATTTATCGAACAGCAAAGGTGAGCAACACGATCTGATATGTAAAACAAACATAAACTCTAGCGTAATTCTTCAATCTTCATCTCTTTAAATGTAGGATGTGCAATCCTTAATTGACAACTGGATTCTCACATTCCCATAGACTTAATACAGGAGCCAACCTGTTCCAGTATAATGCAAAGGGTTAACTAAGGTACTCCCATACAGTCCCTGCAGGTTGGATACAATTTGACTTTTGTATAACACACTTTTTCCAAAAATACTAGTCCAAGTCATCCCAGGCTTAGGATAACACCAGAAAAAGCAATATTCAGCTCCTACCACTATAAGATGTGCTATCTTAATCTCAATGGCTTCTTTTGCAATTCTAGCAAGTTCAAAACAATTTCCCTTTTTATTCAACGATGTACGGTAATGTGCATTTACTAATTGACCGGGCCCCTTCAACACCACCAATGCTTTGTGTTTGACGACAGGCCTTGCAAGTCTTCTGCTCTGTGTGAGGTTGGTAGGTGCCAGGGCGACAAGGTAGGCATGGCTGGTATCCTGTCGATGAGTAGGCCCTACTGACCAGGCGGAAAGGGTTCTGATATATGAAGAAAAAAAAAAAATGGGTTGTATCTGAAAGAATCATTTAAATGTGGCAGGGTCATGATGAAAGTCATTCATTTGTCTTGGAATGTATTAAAGGAAAAGTCATCATTTCAAATTTGAGAAACGGTTTGAAAACTTTTAGTAATGGAAAGATATTGATGTGAATTCTATTCTTACTGCAGTGCATATCAATATGTAGACTACTCATTGCAAATGAATTCCTGAATGTCACCACCTATACAATGAGGCCAATTTTCCTGAATGATAAGCATACAAAAAATGCTCATATCATAAAGGCAGACCAAGTTCAACCTAGTTTACCGTCATTATTCAATACAAAACACTGAGTCTGTACCAAAATAAATAAGCACAATTTTCCAGTCATAAATTGAAAATTAAGAAATTGACATGGCCCCTATATTGAGCCATGTGTGAAGTGTATTACACTTAACGTCATCTTACAAATATAAAAAAGTCTCGTACCTGAACGTTCCTTAACTCAGAACTTTATACTTGGTCCACTTTCATTTCATGAATACAAAAACTTTTGTGAGACAATAGTTACCTTTACAGTCCCCTGGAGACGCTGATCCACGTGGAGAGGAGAGTCCAGGAGGACAATCAAAACATCCGCTCTGACCTCTCATCGGTAAGAACTGACCTTCTCCACAAGGGATGCATGGAGCAAAACCAGATGGAGAATAGTAGCCTGGTGTGCATTGGACTGTAAGGGAGTGGCAATGGAGAACAGGAAATGATTTAAATGAAGTGCTTTTGCTTTTATTCATCGTTATTCCTCAAACGGCTGCTCCAATAGAACAGGGAACACAGGGAACATCATCTGACTATGGGTTTCTATGTTATCTGTAATTTCTTCATTCTGCAAGGGGCTGGAAAAAACGCAAGATACATATACAAGATATACATGGTTTGATAAGAATACCTATAGAACGCCTAGTAAAGAGATCATAAATTGGGGGTTAAACCGCTCCACTATGTCAACAGTTACCGTAGTTTAGAAGTATTTATCAACAAACCTTCACAGTCAGCAGCACTCGTTGCTCCCTGTTCCCTTGTAAAAGTGCCATCCACACATGGTTTGCATTGGCTTTGAGCTTGCTTATCTTGATAAAAGCCCCTTTCACACTCAACACATTCTCCAGAAGATTGATGGAAGTAGTGTCCAGTAGGACAAGCAACTGGTAAAGAAAGAACAAAAAGAAGGTCATGATACTCTATGATGAGGCAGGAAGTGTACAATGTATTATATGCACTCTTAACATCACACAAGTTTGTTCATCTTTTGAGAGCCAGAAGAGCATATACTCTGTGTAAAAGTATACAAGCTTCTGTCTCTCCATTGATGATATACACACATATTTTTCAGTACTCTTCATTTACCCCATTCTCCAAGAAAGACATCACTGAACCATCCTAATTTTTTTTTCCCTTTTTGAGAAGTTCTCACTGTGTAACACTGGTACTGTGTAATGGTACCAAAATACTAGTACAAGGAAGAAAACAAGTATGATAGACATCAGAGGTGAATGAAGGAGATATACAAGTTACTCAACAGGTCTTTATACAATCCTAAAGAGAAACAATGATAAAATGAAAAAGTAAAAGTAAATATAAAACTGGCATTGTAGTTTTAAATCAAAAGAAGAATGACAAAGGAATAAGTTTACATCATTTTTTTTTTTCATCTGAAAACTTACTGCATGTGTGGCGATCATGATCTGGAATGTACCCCTCGTCGCATTCAGAGACAAGGTCATCAAACCACAGACCAAAGTCTTCACCTGCAGTCTGCTGCTCTTCACTTGGTGTCCTTTTGATCCCACTCCTGACACCATTAAGAGGACCAGCTTGGTTCTCTTCACTTGGTCCCTGAGATATCCCACTGCTGACACCATTAAGAGGACCAGCTTGGTTCTCTTCACTTTGTTCATGAGATATCCCACCGCTGACACCATCTAGAGGACCAGCTTGGTTCTCTTCACTTAGTCCCTGAGATATCCCACCGCTGACACCATCTAGAGGACCAGCTTGGTTATCTTCACTTGGTCCCTGAGATATCCCACTCCAGACACCGAGTAGAATATCTTTGGTGTGGTGGTGGATGTGTTTTGCCAGTTTGTACATGATCTCTGACTGGCTTTGATTACTATCATGCAATTCCTCACCCAATGCCATACTCAGCACCTTGAAAATGACATAAAATATGAATAGAGGGGTAACGTAAAGGGGATGGTTTTGATAGAAAGGATGGAATAATCAGGTACAGCTAGAATCGAGTGACATACCGGTATGTGTCTGCATTAGATGAGTCATCATAGCGTATGGTATATAGATTTTGTACTCAAAATTTTGAAGAGATCTGACACACATGAAGGCTACCAAAGTGAATGAAACTGTGATTGTAATCAAATGCGACATTCACTCTGTGCTTTACTTCATTATTAAGAAGTGAGGTCGGGGTTGGATGAAGATTTGGTATTAAATCAGATTTAACTCTAGATTTCAGTCTAGGGGTGGGTACAGTGTTGGGTCTTAGTTCTCACCATGGATACTGCAGCAATACCACTTCTTCCAGACTCCTCTCCCAGCCTCTCTGAGATGACATCACGTTTTCGGCGATCGTTCCCTGGTCCACAGGTCACCCTGACATGGTCGACCTTGCAAAGTTGGTTCTTGGTGCAGATTGCAGCAAAGTTTGTCTTGCTGATGATACCCACAAACTTCTCTGAGATGTCATGGATCGTCTGGTTCTCACCCGCACCACACTTTCCTTCAAAATACATCATGCTGAGTGGAAGGTTCATACGCCTGGGCTTGCGACGTTCTGCAGAAAGAGAAATAAAGGGACTTTACTGTGACTTGGGACATTGTGGTACAGTGATTTCTTCTCTGCAACTACAATCAGAGGGGCCTTCTAATTTTCATGTCAATAAGAATTTGAGAATATATAAAACATGAAATGACTTATTATCATACGAGTATATGTAAGTAAAAAAAGAAGAGGCACAGCAGTTCTACTGCTCCATGGCCATTTTCCGATAGTAAGAAAATTCTTAACTTCTCAATTCCAACCATACATCTTTGATGGCAGGAAGCCCATAGCAAAGGCCACCATAACAAATGTCAGGTCAGTGTTATGTCAACTCACGAGAGCAATCAGGAACATTAGCATGAGGATACCAAACTCCAGAGGAGCCACAGATGAAGAGCTTCTTGGGTGCTTCCATCGATCTCAAACGGGGAACATCGTAGCCCTCGTTGCAAACCATGGTACAGTAGCGCCCGTAGGCAAAGCCATCATCGCAGGCCAGCGCGCCATGTGCAGGGATGTGGAGGTTGTGACAAGGAACAGCTGGAAGAGGATATCAATGTAGATGCTATAGCATACTGCAGAAGATAGCTAGAGATACTTTATCTTTATTTTGTCATGCACTCAATAGAGCATGAAAGTATATTAAATGTCTGAAACAAACTTTGTAACTCTACATCAAAGAAAAATGAGCAAATTAGCAAGCTATTAATAAAACACTTGAAAGAGCGGGTCAAAAAAAGTATGAGCATTATTGCGGTGCTCCTCATAGAAAGGTGGCTTCAGGTGTACAAAAAGTAACATACTGTAGAAGTAATATCATAGAAGAAGTAAGGACAAAAGATGTAGTATTACAACTATAGCAGCAGCATTTACATGTGATACTCGTAGCATAACAATTAAACCAAATTGTTGTAAAGTAATGCTACAAGAAGAAATCATGACTATTCAAAGGAAAGAAAGAGCATTGGCTAAAATACTTACGTTTGATATCCACATTGATAGCACATTCAGCCTTCAATCCATTCCTGCTATCACTAGCTTGATACAGGATCACATGATGACCCCAGGGTAATAGGGCGGGGTTGTTTCCATAGTTACAGGTCTCAATGATATCAATCCCTGGAGGAGCTAGAAAGACAGGGTCATCCCATTCGACCTCTGTCATCTTTGTCAAAGTTGTGATGTTTTGATCCGGCGGGCAAAACTGGGTGATTGGTTGAACTTCATCTGAAATTGACACCAAACATGGAGCAGAAGGATATCTATATAAAGCTGCTTCCATTTGTTATAGATCTACATAGCATCATCAAATAAAATTTCATATTCCAGGCCAACACACTTTTTGCTACTATCATAATCAAAGAAAGTTTATAAAAAGTATATAAAGTAAATGTATAGTCAAACCTATCTATAGTGGTCACTATCATACCTTCCATCTAGAATTTTAAAAATTTCAAAACCTGTGTACGGTGGTCATTTATATCACCTTCATCCTAATAGAGGAAATAGGTATTCTAGAAGCTATAAAGAAGGCCCACATGTTTCCAGTAATTTTCCAATTTCCCTTTATAGGTGACCTTTATGGACAGGTCCCAATTCATCTACACCAAAGAAGATGTATCCTATAAACAAGAACCTCTGTTGGATGCCAACTAGAAGAATATACTGGCCATAGTACTGTCAACTGTAGTAATAGCCTTCTTGCAAGCAGCTGACAATATTCACATCTACTTGAGATGTTCATGTTAAGAAGATTCTTGTTCGAGAAGAAACAAGATAAATATTGTTGTCATATTCCCCGGGGGGGGGGGGGTGGGTACTCACATATTATGACCTACGGGGGTGTGCCGCTCTAATGGGTCACAAAAAATCCCTAAACTTGGGGCCCACTTTTAACAAAAATACCATTAAAAATGGGTCCGTTTTTTCAAAATTTGCCAGGCAAACACCAGAAAATTTTGGAAAATGGGTCTTTTTCCAAGAAAAATGCCCCCTAATAATGGGTAGGGGTTTTGAGGCTTGAGCGGCACACCTCGTCCAAACCAAATCTAAATGGCCCCCGGGCATATTTCTATTCAAAACAAACTTGAAATTCAGCTTTACAAAGGCGTTGATTTTGGCCAATCATATCATCTGCTGAGCGACAGAAGGGTGTAAACTCTGATAATACAGAAGTATCATTCTTCTGGTTCCAAACATCCAAATGAAGAGTTTTCATACAAGACCAGGTTTTCCTTGAGTGGTCTTTAATAAAGATTTCAAACCAATTATCTATACTCACTAGTCACATAAACTTGAAACACACACAGAGCTGTGTTGTTTGACTGGTCACTGAAGGTGAAACTACAGGTGGTGTCAGCGGTGAAGTTGTAAGGTGTAGTGAGGTCAATGGGGTACGTTGACACTCCGAGGTCATTATCAATATTATCTAATGCTGCAGGGAGGTCAAACGTCACTTCCACTCCCCAGAATTCAGTGCGCACGGCCATGATGGGCTGGGATGGACAGGAAGTGAGTGTTGGAGCTGCAAGATCTGCAATGCATAACAAACACACAATCAATCATTTATTTACCGGTACTAGTAGACAACATGTAGACAAAAATAGCTTCATTGTGAAAATGACTAACAAAGTATTTGATTTCAGGCAAGCAAAGATTCATGTATAGAAGTGGTACCTAAAGGATTCACCGAGAAGATATTAGAGGTAAAAATGAGTTGAGTAAAAATGAGCTGAGAACATGAATATACTCTCTTTTCCTTCCATATCAGTGAAAACAGCAATGTGTGAAATGGTTTTTATACTGTATATCCAGGTTCTGCATGGATTTTGAGACTTGTAAAAGATTTTAGAAAACATTCACTGAGAATACTCATTTTGGCAAAATATGGAGTTACGTCTTTGTGTCACTGAACCCTCGAACTGAGAATGGCAGTTTATAGAGTCTTTACTTACCTAGACATCTCGATTGACCGCTAACGTTCAAACCACTGCTCCACTGACCGGAGTCTAGGCAGGTCAAGGATTCAAGCCCCCCTACCAGGGTCAGGTCAAGATCACAATGAAGCATGCAATTTGTCCCAGAATGCACTTTCTCAGATGACCCACAGGAAGGTGGAGAAATAGAAACGCTGGAGTCTAGCACCAGAGGGTCACACCCAATAACTGAAATTAAAACAATTAAAACACAATTTTGTTTTATTAATCAATCAAATCATTCAAATACTCTGACATTTTAGTTAAGAACATATTTTCTGCAAATAAATATGCATATTAATAAGTTTTCATATCAACTATCGGTCCCTACCTGTTTTTATACAAGAACAGTATTATGTCAATATTATCACTTTTAATATTTCTTAATTAATCAAACATCTGTCACTATACCGGTACTTATCTTGGAAGGTAACGTAATGGGCTTCAGTCATACATTGCATCAAACCACCTAAAAACTCCCGCATAAAATGACATAAAGCGTTGTGTGCTTCACATTTTAATATCTTATAAAACCAAGGAAGAAGGGGGCCTTTGTTGTGTGTAGCTACTTTTTTTAACCTTGATCCACTTGCAATTTATTTTAAACGTAATTTTTTTTTTTTTTTTTTTTTTTATTGCATTAAAACAAAGGTGAACAAGCATGTGTGTGCAATTGGGTTTTTACAGACGTGTATCAATCAGATATGATTATTTACGTCTGTGGACCGACCTTTAACGTCACCATCCGAAAGACGTGACTCAGTTTCGAACCTGCATCCTTGGCTGAATCAGTTTGTAACTTCCATTGTTAGCTGGATTACAGGCGCACTACACAACGCCCCGTATCAAGCACAAAGCATGGTATCAATTATATAAGGTGAACCTCTAAATTATTCATACCCCTTAGCAAGTTTTTGACTTTTTTTAAGTTTGTGAAAAATTCTTTCGTCCCTATTTATGTTTCTTGAAAATGAGACTTATTCAACAAAGGCCTAATTCAACCAGTCCACCTTTCATTCATGAGTTATAAAAAACACAAACAACATCAAATTTTACAAGGGGTATGAATAAGATATTGGTTAACTATATGTTGAGATTTTTATATTTTCACACCTTGACAGTAAGGCTCCTCCTCTGTGTTCCAGTACATATCTGTGCCGTTAAACTCACAGCTTGCTTCTGCCGAACCAACCAGAGAGTAACCAACCAAACAGGTCAGGTGACACACAGAACCATGTGACCTATCACATGATCCAGTCATTGTTCCAAACAAAGGAGGCTCAAATGCTTTGGGACATTGACGTACTGAAGAGGAAACAAAAGAAACAAAATAAACCTATTGGGTTAATAATCTTGAAATCGTGATATATCCTCTCAACAGCATTTCTACTTTGCTACAAAAATTATGGCAAGCTTTCAATTAGTTTGCTGTGGAACAGTTTGTAGCTTTTTTTTATCCCCAACAGTTTCACCCATTTCCCTTTATGAATAATTATATTCCTTCAAAGACCTTAGAAGACAGGTATTTTATTTCTAATGCTTTTCAGCTCCAAACAATAAAATGTAGAATTACATCAATGCTCAATCATAGAGCTGATGCTTCGTGTTTAATTCAACTTTATTAAATATTCATAACCTTCTTAATTAAGCTTTATTAAATTTTCCTCAATCTTTCAATGACCATTTACTCTTATTTTCCTCCTATTATCCCAAACAAACTTGTTATCAGGCTGGACATCCCCTTTAACCCATCAATGAGGAGACAAGTTAGCTCAGTTGGTAAGGCATCTGCATGTCAAACAAAAAATTGTGGGTTCAAATCCAGCCCAGGTGGATGACTGAAGCCAGCTTAGTGTGTTAAAGTACCCGTGTTTCATAGAGACAGGCTATGTTACAGTGGAAAACACTCCATCCCTTGGATAGGACGTTAAATGGAGGCCCTGTGTAGAGAGAGAACCCACTAAACAATTCATAGAAGAGTAGGGAGAAACCCCAGTATAGTGGTCCAGATGCACACCCCCAATCATTTATACCGGGAGTAGAGACCTAAGGGTTATGGTGATTCAGTTTGTTTTTCGCCTCCCAGGTACAATTATTTAATACCGGTAGTAATAATAATTACTGCAGAATTCGTTTGTGGATTATAAGGTTCAAAGTGTAAAACTCACCAATGACATTGATTAAAAACCTGCAGATGTTCTCATTCCCTGTCCCATCTCTAGCTGTACAGGTCACTGTATAGGTGCCAGAGGTTATGACCCCTGCATGGAGGTCGCATGTCACTCGAGGGTCACTGTCGCTGTTATCTGATGCTAGGACAAACCACTGGACATTGGTCTGGTTCAAGCCCCTCTCTGTGTATGATACGATGTCTGCAGGGCATTCATCAAAGGTTGGGGCTTCAATATCTGTACGTTTTGAAAGAAAGAACATACAGGGACTTCATTTGTAAAGGATTTAAAGAAAAGAGAATAAATAGATATATACCGGTACATATATAGATATATATATATATAGAGAGAGAGAGAGAGAGATAGAGAGAGAGAGAGAGAGAGAGCGAGAGA